>JASTWR010000802.1:0-77698 GCA_030770355.1 Harpagoxenus sublaevis
ATATTGTGGCATAAGGTATAAATTTTCAATACTGACAGTGGCCGGTATTCATAGTCCAATCTCAAGTCAACGCTTAAGACGATCTTGATCAAGTCTGCTTATGCAACACCAGACCGTCTCAAGATTGATAGATTTCATAGTCGTGAAATAAGATAATCTTTGCGAAGAAGTTTCCACTGAAATGAGTCTTGTTTGATTTGAGATTAACTTAGTAAAGATGTACTTAAGACCATGCTTATTCTGTATTCGGCTATTTCCGTGATATTTCCACTGGTTCCTCCAATGGAGACATTAGATTCAAGACGCAGCTTTACACCATTGTATTAACGTATGTAGTACTAAACAGAAATAAGTTTTCTAACCTTAAACCGAAATTGTCATATGGCAGTATAAGCAGTATTATAATTATTTAGTAATATATGGAAAAATATATAAATTAATCAAGACATTTTACATTATTTAAAAAAAATCTATTTCTTGATATATTAAAGGTATAAGCATATAATAGAAGTGAGGAACTCTACTACGCTAAAAGATAATAACGTAGCTTGGTTAGAAATTTGTAACGAGTTTAATCTATCACATCTAAGCACGCAAGAGGTAAGAAAATTACATAATAACATTGATTTAACTCTTATTCATACTGATATTTATTGATATTTTTATAGAATACATTCATATATATTGCTTTTACAACAGCTTTTTCGAAGAACTTTCTGACTAGTGTTTACTTCGAAATGGAACAAACATATTTGTAAACTTTTTTTATAAATGTGTTGTGAATATAATTTTTTGTAGTATGAACGTGCAGGATATAGATTTGCGAGATTTGGATGATATTCCGGATTTTTTGGACGTCGAGAGTGAAGATGAAAAAGAAGAAATTGTTGTGCGTGCTCCAAAACGTTATATACGAGATGGACAAAACCCTTTCCAGTTTTATGATGAAAAAGAGTTTAAACGCCGCTTTCGATTTTCAAAAGAAGCCGTCATACATGGTCTTCTACCAAAGTAGAAGAAAGTATGGCTAAAATAAATAATCGAAGTCCTCCTATTGCTCCTGTGTTGCAATTACTTGTGTGTCTAAGATTCTACGCCACTGCAAGTTTTCAGGTAACAAAATTTGAAAGAGGCAGAGAGAAATAAGTTTATATCTTTGAGTGTTATAATTGCATATTTTAAAATTATTTATTTCCTTGTAGTTAGTATTAGCGGAAATAATAAGCATATCACAGCCTACTCTTTCAAGAATCATTTTTCGTGTTTCGGTACTACTTGCTGGAAACATCCACCGTGTCATAAAGATGCCTTCTTCTGTGGAGCAAATTAACGAAAACCGTACTTTATTTCGGAACTTGGGATTTGGAAATGGAGCTATTGGGTTATCTGGAGTTGATGGTGTTATTGACTGTACTCATATTCGCTTGACTCAATGCAGATTAGAAAATATTGAAGAAGTATACAGGAATCGCAAAGGATACTTTTCTCTCAATGTACAAGTACGTAATATTTTATCCAATAGAGAATGTATAAAATTTATTTTTGCAACCTTAAGATTTAAATATCAATTTTATTATACAAATACACATATATTTATAATATTTACATTCTTATTTAGGCTATCGTCGGACCACGAATGGAATTTCTGGACATCATACCAGAATGGCCAGGAAGCCAACACGACAGTCGTATCTTCCAAAATTCCAGAATTTATATGCGATATATGAGACGTGAATTAACTGGTATATTGATAGGAGATAATGGCCATCCTTGTCTGCCATTTCTTCTGACTCCTGTTCTAAATGCAATAACAGATGAACAGCTAACCTACAATAATATTCATAGACGAACAAGACAAATAGTGGAAAGAACATTTGGAGTATGAAAACGGCGATTTTCTTGCTTAGCCCGAGGACTAACGACAAAACTGATATGCAGCACAACAATTATTGTAGCATGTGCAGTTTTGCATAATCTTTCGCTTACCTACGATAATGTATTGCCGCTAGATGACGAAGAAGAGAATGAAATCGTTGATGATAATGATAATGAAGAGAATGATGTAAACCGTCCAGAATGGCAACCAGCAGATGGATTTATTATGAGAGACAAACTTATACAACGTTTATTTCATTAATTAAAAAAGTAAAGGTAAATAAAATATTTTATTAAATACAAACGCGGACTATTGAAATTATTTTGTAACATAATATTTATTATTTATAGAATAAAAGAAGTTATTCATCCGGTTATGTATGTACGTATGTTTTGTAATATATGTATATGATTCCATTGAGAAGAACCTGACACCTCTGTCAGGAATGGTTGTTAAATGGCAAACAGTTGAATGTATTTTTCACCGATATGGTATAGATGTGACAGAATAAGTCTAATGGGGATTAATAACCTCTTAAATTAATAGGATGTAAAAGAAAGTTTATATAAGTATGAGTTTATATTTATTTAATTTATTGTAGCACATACAAATATCAATTTGTTCGAGAAACATATGTAAAGTATAATAAAGTATGTAAAATGTATTACACTTATATACATATAAAATAAACAACCGTTTACTTAAAAGAAAGAAAAAGCTAAAAGGAACAATTTTCAATACTTATTTCAATAAACACAACCTTTTATACTTTTTCCAATAATCTTCGATACTTAAGTTTACAAAGTAAGTAAGCTTTCTTTATACTCGCAACATAATATATTATTTCTTTCTTATTATCTCTTAATAATTGCAATAGAATTCAGTCTTTATCGTAATACTTAATATATCAAAAAATATCTCTTAATAATTGCAATAGAATTCTGGAATTTTGGAAGATACGACTATCGTGTTGGCTTCCTGGCCATTCTGGTATGATGTCCAGAAATTCCATTCGTGGTCCGACGATAGCCTAAATAATAATGTAAATATTATAAATATATATTTGTGTGTAATAAAATTGATATATAAATCTCAAGGTTGCAAAAATAAATTCTATACATTCTCTATTGGATAAAATATTACGTACTTGTACATTGAGAGAAAAGTATCCTTTGCGATTCCTTTATACTTCTTCAATATTTTCAAATCTGCATTGAGTCAAGTGAATATGAGTACAGTTGATAGCACCATCAACTCCAGGTAACCCAATACCTCCATTTCCAAATCCCAAGTTCCAAAATAAAGTACGGTTTTCGTTAATTTGCTCCACAGAGGAAGGCAGCTTTATGACACGGTGGATGTTTCCAGCAAGTAATACCGAAACACGAAAAATGATTCTTGAAAGAGTAGGCTGTGATATGCTTATTATATCCGCTCATACTAACTACAAGGAAATAAATAATTTTAAAATATGCAATTATAACTCAGATATAAACATATTTCTCTCTGCCTCTTTCAAATTTTATTACCTGACAACTTGCAGTGGCGTAGAATCTTAGACACACAAGTAATTGCAACACAGGAGCAATAGGAGGACTTCGATTATTTATTTTAGCCATATTTTCTTCTACTTTGGTAGAAGACCATGTATGACAGCTTCTTTTGAAAATCGAAAGCGGCGTTTAAACTCTTTTTCATCATGAAACTGGAAAGGGTTTTGTCCATCTCGTATATAACGTTTCGGAGCACGCACAACAATTTCTTCTATTTCATCTTCACTCTCGACGTCCAAAAAATCCGGAATATTATCCAAATCTCGCAAATCTATATCCTGCACGTTCATACTACAAAAAATTACATTCACAACACATAATTATAAAAAATATAATAATAATTTTACAAATATGTTTGTTCTATTTCGAAGTAAACACTAGTCAGAAAGTTCTTCAAAAAAGCTGTTGTAAAAGCAATATAAATGAATTTATTCTATAAAAATATCAATAAATATCAGTATCAATAAGTGTTAAATCAATGTTATTATGTAATTTTCTTACCTCTTGCGTGCTTAGGTGTGATAGATTGAACTCGTTACAAATTTCTAACCAAGCTACGTCATTATCTTTTAGCGTAGTAGAGTCGCTTTTCTTCACTTCTATTATATGCTTATACCTTTTTAATATATCAAAAAATAATGTTTTTTGAAGTGATGTAAAATGTTTTGATTTACTTTTAGATTTTTCCATATTGCTATACGACTTCCAAAGTTTAAGGTTAGACACAACTAGAGAGAACAAAACGTATTTCAGTATGTTTAAACACTTTATTATTGTGAAACTGCACCTTAAAATTCTTTGATTTCCTTATATTTCTTGTAAACTATATTCTTTTTCGAAGTGAACACTAGTCAGAAGAAAGTTTTTCGAAACAAGTATTGTCTTAAGAGGTCTACGAACCTGACTTGGAATAAGACGCCTTATTTGCCATTTTAGCGAACAGATAAGACCGTCTTAAAGGTCTTGAATTGAGAAGTTCTTCAGATTGTGCTTATGGCATATGAGATGCATTTATGAATCATAATAAGATATTCCGTAATAAGACATTCCTGCTGAAGTTTACGCTCAAGCAGTTACTAAAATACGATCTTATTGCCTGTCTATGAATCGAAACGCCATCTTAAGACCATTCTTAAGCAATTCTCATTTTTAAGCAGCGACTATGAATACCGGCCAGTGAATTTTAGAACACACTTGAACCACGTGGTACATGCGAGACATGCGTGAAAATGTTTCCCGCGTTTTTCGCGGCAGTTAGCAACGCTCGTCACTTTAAAGTCGCTCAATGCACGTGCTGTTAATCTGCTTCTGATGTACTTGTCGTAATAATTATGCATTTGTTGTAACGATTGTGCGCTCATGTCGTTAATCTGCTTTTGATGTTCTTTGTCGTAATAATTATGCTTTTGTGGTAACGATTGTGCTCGTGTCGTCATTGTAACCTCAGTTGCTCATATATTCTTAATTGATCTAAGAAGTGATCATTTTTTAATGCTGCCTGTTTCTTTTATCTGATGCTCATCCTATCGTTACCGATGTGAGTAACAGCAAGAAATAAGCTACTGATTAATTTAATACGCCATAGATTTTCATATAAATTTTGCTAGGCCCAAATTCTGGTGTGAAAAAAATAATGCATGTGTGGCATTTTTTATAGTTTTTATACTACATACATGCATAATGTCAGAAATTATTTTGCACATGTAATACAAAATCTATGTTTTATGAAATTTCTAAGTACTGATAAAATTTATTAATTATGCTTTATTAATAATTATAATATTGGATTAGTGTTACTCGAGAATTTCATGAAAATAATACTTTTAAAGACATATGCTTTAATAATTAAAATATATTATCCATGATTTTAACAGAATTCATAGTCGATTCTTATTTCAAGGCCGTCTGAAGTAATGTCTTAAGACGCTAATACAGCTCTGTGATTGGTTCATGACATCTTAAGATTGTAGTTAAGACGGTCTTAAATATAAGATCCGACTATGGCTGCGTTCGGGGAGCGCGCTTTTAGCGCTTTTACATCATTCTATCCTTGTTTTACGTAATAATGAATAATAAAGATAGAATGATACAATAGCGCTGAAAGCGTGCTCCGCGAATGCAGCCTATGAATACCGGCCTATAATATTGTGGCATAAGGTATAAATTTTCAATACTGACAGTGAATTTTAGAACACACTTGAACTACGTGGTACATGCGAGACATACGTGAAAATGTTTCCCGCGTTTTTCGCGGCAGTTAGCAACGCTCGTCACTTTAAAGTCGCTCAATGCACGCGCTGTTAATCTGCTTCTGATGTACTTGTCGTAATAATTATGCATTTGTTGTAACGATTGTGCGCTTATGTCGTTAATCTGCTTTTGACCCAGCAAACACCAAGTTAATGTTATATATACGTTAATTGTAATTTCCTACTCAACAATATAAATGTTATATAACACACGTGTTATATAACATTTATATTGTTGAGTAGGAAATTACAACTAACGTATATATAACATTAACTTGGTGTTTGCTGGGGATGTTCCTTGTCGTAATAATTATGCTTTTGTGGTAACGATTGTGCTCGTGTCGTCATTGTAACCTCAGTTGCTCATGTATTCTTAATTGATCTAAGAAGTGATCATTTTTTAATGCTGCCTATTTCTTTTATCTGATGCTCATCCTATCGTTACCGATGTAAGTAACCGACAACAGCAAGAAATAAGCTATTGATTAATTTAATACGCCATAGATTTTCATATAAATTTTGCTAGTCCCAAATTCTGGTGTAAAAAAAATAATGCATGTATGGCATTTTTTATAGTTTTTATACTACATACATGCATAATGTCAGAAATTATTTTGTATATGTAATACAAAAAATTATGTTTTAAGAAATTCTTAAGTAAACTGATAAAATTTATTAATTATGCTTTATTAATAGCTATAATATTGGAAGATTAGTGTTGCTTGAGAATTCCATAAAAATAATACTTTCAAAGACATATGCTTCAATAATTAAATTATATTATCCATGATTTTAACAGAAACATTTTGTTTTTTTCAATTTTTATTAAAAATATTGACTATTGTCTATTTATTATTTTTCTAAATTATTGTATAAATTATTTTATCAACACGTGGTCTAGCGCTACTAATTTCCTTAATTACAGATGCAAGTTGTACGTGGAACAAAGAAAGGGTCAAGCCTTTACATACATAATGATTATGTTTACCACAAAGACAATCGCTATGATGATACCTTTCGATGCAGCTCACGTCGAACAATGAAATGTCGAGGCTTAATAACCCTTGAAGGTAATAGTATTAAAATTTTGGAAGAGCATAATCATCCAAAATCACAATTAGTCGTGGGTCAATATGAAATGAAAGAAGAAATGCTAAAGCTTGCACGCGAGACTTGTAGAGATCTAAAGGAAATCTTTGATTCAATTTGCAGAAGGTCAGATTATTTTGTGATATATTTATTGTACTTTTTAGTTATACTTTATTTTTTCTTTTTTTTTAGCAATCCAAGTATAGGACAATATTTATCTTTTCCATCTATAAGAGTACCATGCATCGTGAACGTAAAAAGAGTAGAACATCTGTACCTGATACATTGGCATCATTACGTGATATGCTGGAAAACTCTGATATGTTGAAAGATTTCTATAAAGCAAGCATAATTACAAGTTGTGGAAATACAGCGATAATTTTATCAACCAATGATTTAATAGATGCTTTATCTTCCGCTACCGAAATTTATGTGGATGGAACATTTTCTGTAAGTACGACTGTTTCTTTATTAGATTAAGAAAATTAAGCCAGCTGGAATACCAAGCATACCAAAATTCAGCTAGCTGAAACTTTTTCTTAAATTTTGTGCTTTTTTGCTAGTGTGATTGGACTATATAAACAAAAATTTTTCCTAAATTACTATTTATATTTAAACAGTCAATTAATTATTATAAATAATTTTATTAATATCTTTATATAAATTGTTATGTATTATATTATTCTGTATTTTTTGGTTGTCATGTTTAATTTTTGTACAAAATTGTTCTCTTTATCATTATCATCCATGTATGTATTTAAATCTCATATTTTATCTTTTTATATTTTAAACCAGCTTTGTCATAAGTGTATAAAATAAAAAGTAATTTGTATTATTTTTATTACAATATATGCTTATGCATAATTTTATTGTATTTATTACAGTTTTTCAAGTTTTATTCTAATATGTGTATCTTTTGAACAATTCAAAATTTTGTCATAACCGCCAGTGTTGTAAGAGATACATTTTTTTCAATATCTAGATGCAGCTACAGATACTTGTAAAAAAATTAACTATATGTAGATATAGATATAAATTTTTAATAAGTAACTAGATACAATTACAATAATTTTAAAATGTATCTAGATACGTTTCAAATTATTTTCAAATATAATGTTTAATAAAAATGTATAATACTATGCAGAATATAATATTATATGTATACTATATATGATAGAGGCAATTAAATGGGAAAAACATAGATATATTGATTATTATTTTATTATTGGTTATTGATTACCTTATTAATTAGATACTATTAATTGTTTAAAGTTATTTTAGTGTTATGTAATATCTTAGTATACAGGGTGATTCATAAGTATATGTCAATACTTTGTAGGTGTAATATAGAGGTAAAAATAAGAGTAAAATGTTCTATACAACTTTTCCTGAAATTGCTTTATTTCAGAGCTATGTGCAGCAAAGAAGAGATAACAAACTCAATATAAACTAAGTTATTTCTCCCACAATTCACAAATTAGTACAATTTTTATAATATATGAATACATGACACATCTTAAAGCTTGTATGCCCTCATGTTGTTTATGCCTACCTAGGTATTACATTATGTATTGCATCATTACTCTGATTTAAGGATTTTCAGAAAAAGTTGTATACATTTTAGTCGTATTTTTACCTTTATATTACATCCACAAAGTATTTACATGTACTTATAAATTATCCTGTATACATACATACATATATAGATATATATATATATATATACATATGTATGTATACAGGCAGTGGTGTAAGATATTTAGTTACGTTATCTACATACTTTTTGTGTATCTATAACTATCATTAGTTACATTTTCTTATCGATTAACTGTAACTATAAGGGCTCAGACACCATGCAAGGAATAAGGAAAAAGGAGTAGATATTAATAATCGCATCCTTTTTCAATGCACGTCTATTGAAAAAAAGATGCGACTATGAATTCTATTCCTTGTTCCTTATTCCTCGCATTATATCTTGTGAGCCCTAACTAGTTATATTGTTTTCTGTATCTTATCTCAAAATTATGTTTTAGATACAAGATATAAGTTCTGCTTCTTAATCAAAGATTAGCTATGACCATTATAGACTTATATAGAGATAGGCTGAATAAGATATATAATTTATATATACTAAGATATTACATAACACTAAAATAACTTTATACAATTAATAATTAATAAGTAATTAATAACCAATAATAAAATAATAATCAATATATCTATTTTCTTTTCTCATTTAATTACCTCTACGCATTGCGACCCGTTTTCCTTCGGTCTCGCTAGCCGAAGGGGCGCTGCCGCAAATTCACTAAATGGACAGACGGTAGCTCCGAGGTATCCGCGACAGAATTTCTTCAAGGTATCTACGGTAACAGATTCTTTCCACTAAATATTCCGTATGGGCGCCAGGTGCGATTACGCGCACCACGTTTCATCAATACGACGCAAATATAAATCTACAGCCCGAACGCAAGCTCAGGGCGTCGGTTACGTTGTTCGTTGTGAGGAGAGTAGGAGAGGGAGCGCAGCGCAATCAGCACAAGATTAAATAATAAATAATCATATATTTCAAGAGGGGTAATAATATGAAGCGAAGTCGGGCCGCCTCGCTGGCGACCGCCGCTTGAAGTAACGCCTCGAACGCACGTCACCCTACTCGCAATCGCGAAGATACCGTACTACTCGCGGGACGCGAATCTCATACACACGACTCAGCCACGCATCTCATTCACACGAGTTAAACGCGAGTCTCATGCTCTACAAGTTCTCTTACGCGAGGAGCATGCCCGCGGTACGCGAATTGCCGCCACGCAAATTATCACACACGCACTTAGATTCACACACACACACTCGGCCGCCCCGCTCGCGGCGTACGCTAAACGACAATGGATGCGGCAATTAACCGGCAGACACGAAACGACATTAATACAACGTAAATGTAACGGACGACACTTTACCCGGGAACGGATCGGTATACGCGAAATGGTCTCTACGACACACGCACACGGTAAACTAATCGGTAGTCGCGAAATGATACCTATACAACGACCATGTAGCACACCCGTACTACTTTCCCCGGCGAGAGACCGCGACGATACTTGCATGCACGGTACGCGGCACTACGCGACTTTGAGCAACACAATGTATCCGCGGGGCTTTTTTCGGGTACGCACAACAATTCACGCGCGTGCCAGAGCGCGGCGCAATATCTCACGGGGAGCGTTACCGCCCTGCTCGCCCGTGGAATTTTCCCCGAACGGGCGCGACAACGATACGCGATGCTAATCGCGTCTTTAACACACTAAACGCGAAATACCGGTAGTCTCGATACACTGAACGCGGTACGCTCATTACGACCTCGACGCAAGAGACAAACACTCCGCGGTAACTGACGCAATATACGCGAGACAACGATAGTCTCGACACAATAAACGCGATACGGTAAACATAACTTAGACGCACGAAACACGAAATGACTGTCGGCCGCGCAAGAGTTTCCGGAGAGGGCTTCACAATATGCTTTCTGGGCACGATCTCGGCCGGGCTCGCGAGCACGAAGTTAATTCCGACGGAAGTTGGTACCAGTAAAACGGTATTCTAATCGGTAATGGCTACTAGTAATAGTCTAATGCCATGGCCGAGATAGAGCCAACGGTAATACGGTAGCACCGGAGTGGAGATCTTACAAGTTTCTGCCGTTCCTCGCTGCTCGGTCGATTCGCTCTCTCGGGCTGTGCTCTGGGGATGGCTCCTCGTTCAGCGCTCGCACGACAGTCAAGAGCGGCCGGCCCGGCGAGAACACGTTGGGCCCCCGCGCATGCGCTCCAAGCTCGCGATGTTCCGTCCCGCCGATCCGTCGTGCGCGCCGCCGTGTTTGCGGCGCCGCCTCTAGTCCATTTTGTCTGCCCGCGATCTTTTAAATTGGCTGCCACCAGGTGTGGGCCCTTCTCAGCTTTAGCCCGGCTGGCCAGGCCATGGCTACGCTGCTCGGTGTCCTTGATATCATCGGGGTCGCTTATCCGCGCTGCAGTCGCGGTGTCGCGCCCTTCCTTGTGTGACGGTACGGCCCGGGGTGCAAATTGCGAGGCATTCTGCGCGTCTCCGCGGCGGTAGGCCCGTGACTCGCCCGTCGGCCAGCCATTCCGTTCAGCGTTCCCCAAGCTTCCTTCTCTCCCTCGTTGCGACATACGTCGTTACATCGGTCCTCCGTGGATCGTCCGCTCCGGCACCACCTGTTGTAACTCGAACCGTTGAATACGACTCTAAGTCTTGTGGTAAAACTTTGCTCTCTCCAAACGCCGTGATGTGGTAAATAGTACGCTAATATAGGCTCAGGATGTAAGACAGGAACTCTTTCCATATGTCTTAACTGTTCGTATTCCGTCATGAAATCCGAATATGCTGTCGCGTAATTCGTGTTACTCCTGAGTCGATTAGACAGATTAGTAACTATTCGAAGAGCTTTCGCTCGTGAATCTCCGAGTTTTCCAGGTGGTAGTTTAAATGGCAATCTAACCACATATCTACCTGTCACGTCTCTAGTATGCGTCGAAAGAAAGTGATCTTCACAATCTTGTTTTTCTTTTGAAAGAATTGGAGTGTTTGCTGAGGGAACTTCTTCCAATTCCCAGAATCGCTGTACCAAATCGTTAAGCTGTCTGTCAATTGACACATGACAACTTCGTTTTTGACCAGAAGAGGCATTAAGTGCCGTTGGGCCTGAAACTATCCAACCTAACTTGGTGGCTTGGGCCACCGGTGAACCAATCGATCCTTTGATCAACTGATCCTCTAGTAAGTATCCGTATACATCAGCACCTAAGATCAGATCAATTGAACTCGGTGAAAAGAGTTCGGGATCTGCTAATTGAATGCCTTCTAAATGAGGCCAGGAATTTTGAGACAATTCAACCGAAGGAATAGAAGTAGTAAGCTTTGGGAGAATATATGCAGATATTACCAAAATCAAATCCGAGCTGAAATGTGATCTAATCTCAAAGGAAGTACATCCAAACGTTTTATTCGATTTTTGGTCACCTATTCCGACTAAAGAGAGTGACGAATGTTCTCGAGGCAGCCTAAGCTGTTGTACGACTCGTTCAGAGATTAAAGAAATCTCCGAACCCTGATCTAGTAAAGCTCGAACCTTCCGGATTTCATTCCGCTCTGAAACAATGAACACCTGTGCGGTTGCTAACAAAACGTAAGAGGTTGTAAGAACTGCAGAATGGAGCACCTTGGCCTTATCCTGAGTTACCACCGTAGAGTCAGATTGTCGTTGGGGCTCTGATTTTACCTCCTTGGTAGATGGAACATCCATCCGATGGATTGTTGTGTGATGTTTCTTGGCGCACTTCTGGCATCGTTTTGTAACTTTACACTGTGATACCCGATGACTTCCTAGACAGTTGTAGCACAGCTTGTGCTTGGCTACGAGAGCCAATTTCTGAGTGACAGTTTCGTCCACGTATTTCGGGCACTTGCTTACATAATGCTTTCCCTTGCATATCAAGCACGTAGGTGCATAACTCGGCGAAGCATCAGTTGATTTTCCTTGGCAATGAGCCTTGGCAGTAGCCTTAACTTGTTTTGATGCAGTCTTGCTATTACGAGACTTCTCGTAGGCTTTAAGCGAGAAAAGACGAGTGATCAAAAATTCACTAAACTCTTGCCATGATGGGGGAACTTTTGAAGATCCCAATGTGTTCTCCCAAGCTTTAACAGATTCAGAATCTAGCTTTTGAACAGTCATAAAAACAAGAAAGTCGTCCCACGTTTCAACGGGGCGTTGCAGCGTTTCTAATGTTCTATAGATTTGGAGAACGGAAGTGTACAAACCTTCCAATTCAACAGCAGATTCCCTGTTCACAGGTTTGAGGTCGACTAAGGATTGTAATACGGTATTGACTTGAATGCGTGGGTTGTCATAAAATGACACTAACGATTCCCATGCTTTAGAAAAGTTCTCAGAAGTGAGCGTTGTGTTCTTAATTAAATGAGCGGCCGTACCGATCAAACTGGTTTTCAAATACTGCAGTTTCTCGACAGATGTCAAAGTCAAATTCGATAGGACAACAGAGGAAAATAAATCTCTGAAATTAAGCCACTCAGATGGAGTGCCGTCAAATTTAGGGATGTTAATCCGTGGTAAGCGTGCGTGTTGGCTATGATAACCGGTAGGTGCTTGGACCTCGTTAGGTTGTAACCGGGCACGTAGGTTCACGCGTGACACAACTCATTCGTTTGACTACCGAAATATATTCAAAGTTCGCGTAGCACGGTCGCCACTCGATTTTATCCTCTAAATCGAGAAAGGTAAGTATACTACTAACCGTATCTGTCGACCAATTCTCTCTTTTTTCTGTTTCAGGTGTTCCGGACTGCTGCTGCTGCTGCTGCTGCTGCTGCTGCTGCTGCTGCTGCTGCTGGCCGCTCTGCGTCTCGCCTTACGGATGGACCTCCTTCGTAGAAGCCGCTTACTACCAACGATGCTCTCTGGACCAATGGATCGTCACGGATGATGCACCCACAGGATCGTCGTCGCAGAATCTCAGGTAAGTATCTCGTATACCGTATACTTCTATAGCGTAAGCAATGTGCATTTACTCGCACTCAATTTCCGCAGGAATGGTGATTACGCATGAATCTCCCGCATGGAAGGTGACTCAGGACAGGTCACTGGATATCGTCGAATGATTTCAGACACTCGGTATATCATATTAAATAACAATGTATTTATTCATGTTACTTCAGAATAAATATTCAGTACAATGCGTTTCACAATGATTTACTATCACCCGCGGTGCCACACTGTGATCGCTGGATACAGTTTCGTGTGTGTCGCGTTAAATCGCATAAACTCGGATTAATTCGATATGTCCGACACTCCGTCACTCGAGTATCATCGGTGATCGTGAGAATCTTACGTATTCTCCCGTATGACTGTTCGCGCTTTGTTACACGGATATCAGAGTACGAATGTCCATCACAAGTCTCGATCGCGTTCACGTATCACGAAAACTTGTTCAACGGATATCGCTCCGTGAGCGGGATCATCGGTTGTCACGAGAACGTATCTTCGCCACGTATATCTTTCGGAACGTGTTGTCGCGTCGCGCTCTCCCGATAGACTCCTCGTACGAACGATCGTTCGCAACGGCGTACGTCCCCACTCGGGTGGTTACCCCCACTCCTACTATTGCATCAGCCATCACGTGATCGTCGCCTGTTCACAGCTGCGTGTCGGACAAACAGGTCTGACAAACACGTAGGAATGTTGTTTTTGTTCTCGCTGTTAATTCTCGTTCGCTACATCGAGAATATTACATATCACGGAATAACGCGATTTTACAAATTTCGCTCAGATACAAAATTTATGCATGTATCCTAGGTTCCGGATCACGGGTATCGCTCGCAATTAACATTGATATTCGATGCTACCACATATATACATTTATAGGGTATTTTTTAAACGAAGATGCGTGTGCCAGGATCTCGGCGCGCAATCATTCGATTCGCATGGGATCTCGATAACACAGCTAATTGACATCCCGTAAGATGATGCAAATTTCATCTCGCACGGGTGTACGCGGATTTTCCGGGCACACGTGACGAATTGACGCGAGATCGCGTCATTGGGGCCTATCACGCTCCCGGAAATGCATCCGTAGGGGTCTTGTCCCTGTAGATGATGTGTGGGTCGATCTCGGCGCGCAGAGTTCGCAGATTGACGGGACCTGGTGCGCTGCATTCCCGAAGGGTCAACAAAGCTAACGCGCGCGATTGTTCCTGAGGAAGGTGTCCGTGCTGGGTGTTTCCGGCATCCAGGTCGGATCGGGGTGAAAGTCGGTGTACACCCTATCTAGGACCTCGGTAGGCCATCGCCGATGGTGGTTTGGCTGTAAGAGGTCTGTGCTAGAACTTTGTAGCACAATGTTCAAAATTCTAATTCAACACCGTGGACGTCTTAATTGACATCCCGAGAACACGTTTGTGAAGTTAGTTCGCCCGCATCATGTCTGCGCTATGTATCTCCAGCACAGACGTCGAACTTGTAACATATAAACTCACCTTTAGGACGCTCGTCGGTGTACGGTGAACGCATATGTATCGCTCTATATCGGAGATGCGGTGGGTACCGCGATGTCGCCGCACACTCGCTCGACTTGGTCGAGGACACGTGAAACATGTCCCTGGTGACTCGTATCATCACCACGGATGATCCTCTCGACCGTACGATACTCGTAACCGACTTTCCCGCGCACGATCATTCGTCGCGGATCTAATTCGCTTATTCGTGCATCGGGCGCGCACGATATTCGCTCTATGACGGCATTCCTCGCGAACGCTCAGTGTGACTCGAGTTTCGTGCACGATGCACTATTATGTCTTGAACGCGCGATGACACGTGTAACAGTTCACGCGGACGCGCGATAACGCTGAATCACGGGGTTGTTCCCCTTACAAACTAGACTTACTGACTATCGATTATATATATCTTAACTTAATCCTTATTCCTATCGGGATGGCACAGGATAGGAAGTAAGGCACTCTATACCTATGAATATATATATATTTTATCCTTTATACTGCCTCTATGGGCCTTTAGTACTTCAGAGCTCAAAAGAAAAGAATAATCATAAATAAAAATGAATATGAACGGAGGAAATGAACGGGCTCTTTGGTGCGCGTAAATACATAAAAACATATATCCATAACCTAGAGCATCGCTAGCTCTGGTTCGCTATTCGCACCAAAACAAAATAAGTCGCAGAACGGGAGGTCGTCTGACGCCTCCACGGGCGCCGCTTCAAACGGGATCACTCCCGGGGAAGGTATCCCGTCTGGGTGGCGAGCAGCGTCTCTACCGCGACTCGGCACTCCCTGGTCGTGGCGGATGCCACGCTGGACGGGCTTGTCCTCCCGTACGTCCGCTGGCTCGATCCTCCGGGCTGCGCCGTCGACGATGTAGCCACCGGCTGCAAGGTAAAGATTGGATCGTAGAAGATCCGGTAATACTCGGTTGGTTGGTGTTGAGACTAGAATTAATCTGCTCAACTGCTGCGAGATAACACATGTGAGTCACGGAGAATAACTGATCCGCGAAATATGAATGTGTCCGAATTAACTGGCCGTTCTCATCCGAGAGCTTGACCAGAGACAACAGAATCGCGTCGTGAGCTGAACTGAAAGAACTCCACGTATCATGTAACAAAGAAAGATGGAAATCGACTCGTTGTTTCGTAAATCTTGATAACCCGTCTCCAACAAAGTTATCATAGGCGGTAGAAATTGAATGACTCAACACAAGTTGTTGATTCAACCGTTCGATTATCTGATTAGGCTCCATGTTTGTCAAAGTTAAAGATAGCTCTCGTGAATCGCACCTTACAACTGTATCTTGTTCCGATATACACTCTATGAGGTATTCAATGTGTCGCTCCTCAAATCCGGACGTTACTTGAAAGAATGTAACAATAAATCTCTCTATCATTCGATTCGACTTTCAAACTATATTTGATTTCACAATTCTGAATTTAATCTGTAACTCAAACTCTGAGTCCGGATTCATTTATCCGGCTCGAAGGACCAAAATTATGTACAAACTTATCTTAAGTCTGGACTCGTGAATATATATGTGAGGAAGCAACACATTGAAACGACTCTCGTTGAATTTTGAATCTTGTTTTAATATCAAATAAAGAATTTATCGGCAGAAGTAATCAAAAGAATACCAGTATACACCGCAAGGACAAGGGAAATTGCCGAAAAACCTTGCCAGTATTCTTTACAAAATTATACATATCGAATATATGTACATCAATCATAAGAAAACATGTGAATAGAATAGAAATCATAAATGGCAGTATAAATCAGAATCAGTACATATAAATATATCCGCGCTCTAAGCGGCGTTATCGGTTATACACAACATATTGAAATTCAATCATAAACATTAGAATCATAAACGCAATATACATAATATAAACCATATAATCAGAGAATAAACCAATCTTGAAAGAAACTTAGTGGACTGTAACTTCATAAATCAACTGAAATGACTGTTGTAATAGAATTATAAACTCTCGCAATAATACTACAGCTTATTTTGAATACGAATTGTACTTGAAATCACATCTCAATGAAGAAATCACAGCTCGTGTCGTTAGTCTCATCGACAGATTAGAACTTGTCAATTTTACAATATCTCGAAAGCAGTAACGCTGTTCCGTTAAGAAATACAGCAACGGTTGGTTATACCAACACGTTCTCAAGTCAAAGATTGATCCGATTCTCAAACACAGAAATGCCGCAATGAATACAAAAGAAATATGATATATACCTTGCAAGGTCGCATACGCAGTGATCGAGCGCTCGATTGTTAACAAAGGAAAGAAAGAGATAGAATATACTATCACGCTCGTTTCAACACGTAACAAAGAAAAGAAAGGAAAGTCATGAACGTTCATCTCAAGATGTGCGTAACTAGCACAGCGATACGTATAGGTATCTCGTCAGTGAATTACACGTTTACACGTGTCTCGCTCCTTGCTCGGTTACGAAGCACTTCTAGGCTTCGTAGAAAGAAATGAGAGACAGATCTGAAAGCGAACCGACGGATTAGTACTTCTAGACGTAATCCTCGGCATTACCGCATCAGAGTCAGTCTCCTTACCTCATGTATGAATTCTCTCGGTGCCTACTAGAGAGGACACCGAGATACCGCTCGTAAGAATAGAATATCCGTCCTCGGGTATACCGGGAGGATCGTCTCGATAAGATGGCGACGGCGTTACGCCGTCCCACCTCTCAATCTCGAAGTCAGTCGGTCCCATCCAAGTCCGTAATCTCCTCGGTTCCTCTGGATCGGAAGATTGGCTAGACGGTGTGTCTGTGGTAATCTGTTTCGCACTTGCAACGAGAAATATGACTCGACTGTTACACAAAGATTCTCAGGAATCGACACGCGTACGTCGTCACTGTTCGACGACCGTAACCGGAATAAGGAAATCGTTCTTCCTTTTCGGTATGAACACTCCGAGTTCACCCGTTCCGACTTGTCTAATTTCAAGCGTAGCGAGCCAGGAAGTGGCGCCGCCCGCCTTCCGTGGTGCGTTCACGAGAGCCATCCGATTCGAGCTATGATTTCTGCCTTACCGCCTTTCGGTCGGTAACTCCTTCGAATAATACAACCTTTTCTGAACACAGGTGTATACAATCATTTATCAGTGATATATTTAATGTATTGTATTAATATGTACATATACAATCAAATCAAATATAATTTGAAAAATGTAGGAATTGTCAAGTTAATAAACATTAAATTAAGAAATATTAGGTCTAAAATTTTTTAAAAAATTGTAATTTTTTTCATTATATTATGCTCTATTACTTTTTACTTTATTTTGATGTAGTTTGCATTTTTACATACATTTTTTGTACATCATTCTATTTTTGATTGTTTTCAACAGCTTTTCCTAATTTTTTAATTTCCGTCAGCGTAACTCATATTTTTTTTATTTTTGTTCCCGTAACATCCTTATGTCATTTTGTAGGAACTTTCTATATCACACATTTTTAGAGGGGTATTCACCTTATATTCTTTAAAAATACTCACAGTGATATACTTTTTACAAAAATAAAATATATATTTTATCACGCAATTTAGAATTATTATTTCTTCTGCCTCTGTGTATATGGCGCGAGATACTACCGTATTTTCATTCATCATAATCATTACAAATGTGACTTCATTGAATTACTTAATTTCAATTATATTTCTTTCTTTTATTTTCTTGCAGGCTGTCCTGCGTAAGTGGCGAAAACTACGCCTTTCAAATGTTCCACGAACTATACTATCAATGACAATAGTATTGCCTTTATTGCCATCAAACATGTTTCAAGAAGCTTTACACATTATACAAGCTGAAGCTGACCTACTTTCTCGTGAATATCCGGATATTTTATGTTTCACGTCCTATCTGAGGCTTACTTGGTCAAATATGGCATCAAAAATTAGTACTTTTGATTGTCCAATACGCACTAATAACATAGTAGAAAGTTTTCATAATACTGCAGTGCAAAAACTAGGCACAAGAAATATAAATGTTTGGACGTTTTTGGGTAATTTTATATCAAAATATACATACTTTTACCGAATAATTATTCTCTGTTCTAATGTTATGTTCTTAAGAACTTATACATTAATGTTATGTATTCTAATTATTCTACCTCTTCTCCTTAGAAAAATTAAAAAATTTAATAGTCGATCAAGAACTAGATTTTCGTCGCTTGAAAAATGGTGTTCGAGCTCGACGAACCCGTACCCGGGCAAGCAGAGAACGTGATATCAAAATACATAATATGCAAGAAGATCTAGTTAATAAAAGGTATTACTTTTTAATCTTCCTTGTAATTTTTTTTTTAATTTACTGTAGTACGAGTTAATTAATAGATAATTATTATAAGATTATAATAAAACTCATCTTTAATCTTTTTAAGATTGCCACTGAAACAATTTTTGTTGATGTTTACCACGGACAATAATATCTTTGAAATGGAACAATTGACATCATTTGACGGTAAATTAACATAATTTTACTAGAAATTACAATAATGATTACATCCATTCATAGTTCCAGTTTTACTTTTTATTACATTCAATACAAATATAAATCTTGATCAATTAATATAATCAACTTACCCTAAACATATCTATAACTATGTTTCTTTTTTCCAGAAGATGAATTGTCAAGTGATGTACAGATTGCAGACATAGAGTTCTTCTCGGATAATTTAAACGAAATATTTGAAACAGGTAAATAATGCTACTTTCTTTGGATGTAAAAATCTTCTTAATAAATGTATTAAAGTCTGTAATTTTATTCAAAATTTTCTTTTATACTTTACTCCACTAGCATAATTAAAAACATTTTGTATGAAAAGCAAAATTTGCTACAAATTTCTAATAATATGTTTACAGCTCAAACGCCTTGAAATAATTTTATATTTTAATTTTAGACAGACAAACTGGACGCACAAATACTAGACGTAGAAGATCTCGACGCATACGTGACATTCCATTATCTAGTGCAAGAGAGGAAGAAAATAAAGCAAATGCAGGTAAGAAGAAGTACTTTGCCATTACTTTAATGTCTTATAAGTTTTTGTACAAATAATTTTTTATGTTTTAAAAAATTTTATAGTTAATAATGCTTGCACATTTTTTAAGACTTATATAGCACGCAATAAATATTTACATAAAATTAAGGAATCTACAGCATTAGTCATTATTTTTAATTGGACAATGAATTGATTAATACGCCAGATAATATTGTTATTAGCAGCCTCTAACTATGCCTATAACTGTTTCTTTTTTTCAGAACATGAATTGTCAAGTGACACACAAACTGTACGTATGGAGTTCTTGGAGAATTTAAACGAAACGTTCGAGACAGGTAAATATTACTATTTTTATTATTTTCTTTGGATCCAAAAACTTAATAAGTGTATTAAAGTCTATAATTTTATTCCAAATTCTCTTTCATACTTCACTTCACTAGGATAATTAAAAACATCTTGTATGAAAAGCAAATTTTAGTATAATTTTTATATAATATAATAATTTTACAGCTCAAACTTGCAAATAATTATTTTATATTTTAATTTTAGACCGACAAAGTGGATCTCAACGCGTATATGACATTCCATTATCTAGTCCAAGAGAAGAAGAAACTGGATATCGACACATACATGACATTTCATTATCTAGTCCAAAAGAGGAAGAGACTGGATCTCGACGCGTACATAACATTCCATTATTTAGTCCAAGAGAGGAAGAAACTGGATCTCGACATGTACATGACATTCCATTATCTAGTCCAAAAGAGGAAGAGACTAGATCTGAACGCGAATATGACATTCCATTATTTAGTCCAAGAGAGGAAGAAAATGAAGCAAATGCAGGTAACAAGAAGGAATTAAAGAATATATAATTAAGGAATCTACAGCATTAATAATTATTTCTAATTAGAAAATAAATTGATTGATACGTAAGCTAATGTTCTTATTAGCAGCCCATAGGTTCTTTAAAATAAGATTTTTTGCATAAAGATGGAACAGCAATACTTTCAACTTTCCTCTTTTTCTTACAGATGATTCATCCATATATGAGGTGCCAGAAGATGATTATGGATATTGGTATGAGGATAACAACAATACTCATAGAGAAGACCTTCCATTCCATGCTATTAACAGAGATTACCAGAATTCTAACGTATCAGGAGCAAAACCTTCCGAAGAAACCTGCACGGTGTGTCTTACTAATGAACGAACACATGTTTTCATACCATGTGGTCATCTTGCTTGTTGCATTGAATGCATTGAAAAATTAGAAAGGAATCGATGTCCGATTTGCAATACTACTTATGAAAACTCTTTTCGAATTAGAAGACCATAAGAATTGTCTTTGGGTCAAGCAATATTTTTTTGTTTACAAACACTGCTGTCTACTAATTTTAGAACAGAAAACGCTTTATTATTTTTATTTACTCTGTTTTGAAAATAAATTGACTCATATTTATTACATTATTTAGAATGTATCTTAAATATCTGTATGTGCAATATTGCTTTGATTGCATTTGAAATATCTACTTATAATTCGAATTTTACAGGCAAAGTTATGTACTATGAAGTGCCGATATATAATAAGTTTACAAATTGAGTAATGCATAATTGTTATCCTAAACAAAAAAATGGAAACAGATAAAGATACCAAAGCCAAATGTTAATGTTATATGTAACTTATTGCTATAATTATGCATGTTTTTCGTTTAAATTAATTGTTTTCTAAATTTAGCTATAAATCAATTATAACAAGATATTTTGCACTTTTTATGATTTCTTTTAATAATTAATATTTTTCAAAATGCTTGATTATAGAAACTATATTTCCTAAACTTAATCATAATTAGTATACGTAAGTTCTCTGTTATCAAACATGTGCAATTTATTTTATATACCAAAGATTTATGATAAGAAAGATATTTTGATAACAATTTCTTTTAATAATTGTTACGTATTGTACAATGCGCTGTGATTATATGCAATTTTTTTTAGTAACGTTTTATCGGAAAGATAACACTGTATATTACAATTCTTCGTATTTGATTACAAATGTTTAGTATAATATTGTTATACTGCTATATTGCGCTAAAGGCAGGTATAAAATAAAAATTGCGAATTTATGATACCAAAGATATTTTGATAAATATTTCTTTTAATATTGTTACGTATTGTACAATGCGCTGTGATTATATGCAATTTTCTTTAGTAACGTTTTATCGGAAAGATAACACTGTATATTACAATTCTTCGTATTTGATTACAAATGTTTAGTATAATATTGTTATACTGCTATATTGCGCAGAAGGCAGATATAAAATAAAAATAGCGCAAATTGCGGATTTATGATACACAAGATATTATGATAACTATTTCTTTTAATATTGTTACGTATAGTACAATGCGCTGTGATTATATGCGATTTTCTTTTGTAACGTTTTATCGGAGACAACACTATATATTATAATTTTTCGAATTTGATTTAAAATATTTAGTATAAGTATTGTTATACCGCTATTGCGCAGGAGGCAGGAATAAAATAAAAAGTTGCGGAAATTGTCACAAATATACATACGTTCTATTAAACATAAATAGAGTTTGTAACTTTTATCTCCGTACATAAATCTTAATGTGTTATGTAATTTTTTATCCTTTTCTATTCTTATCCTTACCCACATACTATGAATCACTTCTGATCCCAAAGAACATTGCCAACATGTAAAAATAGTGAAAACTATTACAATTTTTGACCCAAGTATTCTCAATCACAACGTTATGTCGCGCATTTTTGTGTCCAAATGTACAGGTCGCGTATTCTCGTGTCCAAGTGCACAGGCCGCGCATTTTCGTGTCCAAGTAAACAGGTCGCGAATTCTCGTGTGCAAGTGAACAAGTCGCGTATTCTCGTGTCCAACTGCACAGGCCGTGCATTTTTGTGTCCAAGTGAACAGGTCGCGCATTCTCGTGTCCAACTGCACAGGTCGCTCATTTTCGTGTCCAAGTGCACAAGTCGCGTATTCTCGTGTCCATCTGCACAGGCCGCGCATTTTCGTGTCCAAGTGAACAGGTCGCGCATTCTCGTGTCCAAGTGAACAGGTCGGGTATTCTCGTGTCCAACTGCACAGGCCGCGCATTTTCGTGTCCAAGTGAACAGGTCGCGCATTCTCGTGTCCAAGTGCACAGGTCGCTCATTTTCGTATCCAAGTGCACAAGTCGCTCATTTTCGTGTCCAAGTGCACAGTTCGCTCATTTTCGTGTCCAAGTGCACAGGCCGCCCTTTTTCGTGTCCTAAGTGAGCGGCGAGCACTTCTTACAGTGTCCAAATAAACCGTGTCCAAATGAACCGTGTCCAAATGAACGGTGTCCAAACGAACCGTGTCCAAATGACCCGTGTCCAAACGAACGGTGTCCAATTCACCGTATCCAAACGAACGGTGTCCAATTCACCGTGTCCAAATGAACCGTGTCCAAATAAACCGTGTCCAAATGAACCGTGTCCAAATGAACGGTGTCCAAATTAACCGTGTCTATACGAACGGTGTCCAATTGATCGTGTCCAAATGACCGTGTCCAAATGAACGGTGTCCAAATGAACCGTGTACAAGTGCACCTCTCCCTGTCATAATCACATCGTTTTGTCGAGCCAGTTATAATATATAGTAAAATCTGTTCAAAAGTGTGTAAATCATTATTTTTTGTTAATTTGTTTGTCATATCTATATCCTTTCTATGTATAAGACAGATATCCTTAAAGTAATTACTGTTGGTGGCGCACAACGATTATTTTGATACAACATATTGTTTTTCTCCTACTATAAATTTGATTAATTCCTCATCCTTAGACGGAAACTCATCAAAGGTCGAGTGTTCAGAATATCCCACATCTTTTGAAATTTCGGTTGAAGATAGTAGTAAATTCATACATATAGTTCTATTTATCACATTACGAAAAATTTAAAAAAAACTTGCAATGTACTACAAGCGTATTTCCAAGTCTTAACAGAAACCTCTTTGACAAGATTTCAATTTACAATGTCATATTTGATATACGACCTGATATGGTTTTTGATACTTTGTCAGACAACCGCATTGCGGTAGTAGTACATGAACCATCAAATGAATTATTAGTAAGAATATAAAATTTTATTGCATTTATCTGCGAATTTTCTTGACGTGAAACATTCATTAGAATCTCGTATTGACCTATTTCTAAGAACGACGGAAACGTTATTGTATTTTTGATCTCACTAAAACGCATAAATCGATCAATTTTCCATGTATGGTCATGTGTAGTCGATTCAAAAAGTGTTTGAAAATAGCTCTTGGTAGACGATAAAAATGGTGAGGATGCTGTCCGTTCCTTTTCCAGGGCATTCTCACAATCAGTCGAGATATTCTCAACTTCTTTGTCATAAATCTGAAAATAATTAACTTAATTATAAATGATGAAAAGGGCCAACATATCGAAATGTTGTAACAGTTTCTAATTATAATTTTACGTAGTAAAACACCAATAGCGATAATTACCGCGTAAGATGGTGTTGGTATTTTGTGAGAAAATTCGTATACGCATTCGCTTAAAATCGATGTATGTTCTAAAGACGCTGACATTAAAACTCTGAAACCCTTAGGTGATGTAATCTATTAAACATAAAACACATATCACACAATTAAAATTAAACACAAAAATTTTATTTTAATTTAATAAATTTATACATGGAGGGAGAACTATATATTCTTACACATATATAATTATCTTGGCGTGTTGTAATTCATTAATCAATGCAAATATTATACTTTTGATATGTTAACATTACATAATAAATAAATCATAAATAAAAAATGCTTACATGGAAAGTATTTCCGATATTCTCGCGGCACAACATTTTTCCTAATAAATTTTTCGGTGTTTCCACAGACTACACATTAATTAAGTTTCACCTGTGTATAATATTGTCCAACCTCTCTCAATGCTCGGCCAGATGGCTCGAAATTTAATCTCACTGTATATGGATCTGTATCCACAAGTTTTCCTAAATTCTTCGTAATATACCACTCTGCTTTCTTGCGATCGCATGTACACAATATATCTCCATCAGGCGCTTGTAAATAACAATTATGATATAACGGTTTGTTTCTTGTAGGTGTCGCATTTTCACGATCGTTAATAGTGTTTTTGTCTACTACTACTGATTTACTCTTGGTATTTAAAAAATTATTGCTAGTAATACTGTCCACACTTGGTGATCGCTGAACCTTGAACCTTAAACACACATACATTTATGTGCATATTTTTCTATTACATGTGTAAAATTTTAAACTATAATTTATATAATTTATAAAGTTTTATACTTCGTACCGACTGTTCTAGCAGGTACACCATAAGTTCGCACATTTATATCACTACTAAATATATTATATAAGTACATTCCTAATCTCTGCCATAATAAAAATTTTTTTTGCCTTATCTGCAAATAAAATTCAGGCACAACTTGAAATTACGTACAATAACCATGTATAAAGAGGAAGTTTTAAACTTCTTACTTTATGATAAATGATAACAGATGCAAGCGCATCATAAGCAGTATACGCAACTTGTTCGTCGGTTAAGGTGCTAGCATCCCAGTCACCACACTTGATTTCTATCATTTTGTCCATCTCAATGAAGATATTCTTCTAAACTCATGGCAGCTAAACTTTTCCGGCTCGGTAGATTAAGACTTTCAGCTAAGGTTCTTAGATCAAGAGCTCCATTAACTCTACATCCATAATCCTTTACAATCTTCTGCCCATCTTCGAACGAGGCGATCCCCACTTTAAGAATGTGCTTACTAGCTAATAATTCCTGAAGGCATAAATATAATGTTATTAAAATTCAATGTTATGCATAGTTGCGGATATCTGATCATGAACCATTTGAAACGTTACCTTAAGCTTAGGTGGAATGTATCCAATCTTTCCGATGCGAAACAAAGCAACTACTCCATTGATAGTAGCCAGTTGTAACAGATAGACGGGTCTCTTTTTGACCAATTCGCAATCAAAACCCAGAACACCATCAGACAGATCGCTATCAAAAAAGCATATACAATAAATTAGTAAATTTATTGAATAAGAAATCAATAAATAATGTTTCCACTTCTTCTGGGAAGCATATTTTGTAAAGCAGACTTGAGAAACGATCAACATGAAAGCAGAGCGAGTACTGTATTTATAAGCCTAAAGGATTGTGGGAATCAATCCTCCCTGCGGTGTCAATGTGACATGACACGTTAACCTTACTCACTTTGACGCGTGTGATGATGATGACTCGATCGATCTCTCTCGCGAACGCGATTTATTTAGAGGATATAAATAACCTCACTTTAACTCGTAAGAGACGAGATTAAGCGAGCGAGCAAGCGAGCGAGAGAGAGCGTGAGTTTATTATCACGCACGATATAGTTTACTTACGATAGTTTATCACACATTGCACGTTATCACTGCACGAGCCCCGACTGAACGCACACGTAAACATCGTAAGCATTATATATAACCTTGACGCGGACGGAATATTTCTCGATGACGCGGATATCTAAAGCAGCCCATTATTTTTGTACGATTGACTCGCGAGGCCGGCTCGGCGAGCTTGATTCGCGAGCCGGACTTGAACGTATTTCACTACACACACACTCCCGAATCGCGCAAAGCCCGAGTCGATCCAACCGCGTAAGTTATCTCGCTCCGCGCTGTCATACACCGCCGGGCCGTGGTGCGCCCGCAGTGCGAATGCACTCAGTACACCAAGTGCACCGGCAGTGCGACTGCACTCAGTACACCAAGTGCACCGCTAGCGACACTTTGTTGCTCTAAAATGGAAAATAGCGCCATAACGTCAAGATTGTGAAAGTTACACGCTACCCCCAGCGCCACGTCGCGCCGTAGCGAGAGTGTGAAAGTCACGATCTGGGACGACGATGACGTATCTTAATTGCAAATTTCACACTTTATCCTATACATCGTAATATCTCCGCTCATAGGGCACGTAGCGGAAAAATAAAAACACTTTTCTTATATAAATTTGGTCCAAGCTTTACGATAAGCCTAGTTAGAACTTGATCCGTTCACTGGTTATCGAGATCTAAAAATCTCGGGTACTCGCAACTCGTTGCGTAGGGTATATAGAGCCACGGCTGTCTCGCTCCGCGCGTACTTGGCGCGAGACACTACCGTGTCTTTTGATTAAAATTAACATTATTTGTATAACCCAAATTTGTGGATGTAAAATTTAAAAATTGGGAGAGTGAAATTAAATTGTGGTTGTTAACTCGAAATGTGTTTTATGGAAAAGTTTGAGTTACAACTCTGTTTTCAACTTGACTATTCAAAAATCAGTGATTCGTTATCTAAAATAGATATGTCGGTAATCTGAAATTAGGAATTGATAATTCAGAAATAGGTATGTTTAATCTGAAAACTCCTTACGGATTCCGTGATTTCAGTCAAATTTTAGGTTCAGATTAAACATACCTATTTCTGAATTATGCTTAATCTGAAATCACGGTTACAAAATCCGTAATCGTGATTACAGATTAAACATACCTATTTCGGAATTATCAATTCCTGATTTTAGATTACCGACATATCTATTTTAAAATTATAAGTCCCTTACTCTGCCGTTAGGCAGTCAATGCCTCGCTGTGCCTGTTAGTTATGGTTTTCATTTTGTATTACCTTAACTCATATTCATAATCTATATAACTTGGAATTATGGTTGTTCGAGCTCAGAAATATAAGTTTCAGAATAGCTACTGTAAAATAGATTGTTAGCTCAGCATTAGCGTACTAGGCTACCATTCCAAAATCTTATAGATTCTTCGGTTCGAATCCCGCCAATGCGTGCGTATACAAAAATTGTAAAACAATGCGTAATTGTAAATAATAAAATAGAATATATGCGAAACCATGAATACAGATTAACTAAAAAATAGAAAAAATAAGAACAATTTACAAATAAAAATTCTTTTTTTTTTTGTTAAAATATCCGTAATAGTCGTCTAACTGAGATGTGCAGTTACTGCAACAGCAATTCGATGATATAACTGTGTTTGGAGGACTCGAGATGTCTTCTCATAACCAACACTCACACTTGCTTAAGTCAATTTTTAGGTTTTTTAACTGATATTATTCCTCTGACGTCATCATTTTGATGACGTATTTCTAGTCTAAATACCGGGTTACGTAAAATTAGTGTTACGAGCAATCCAAATAATTTGATTACTAGTCTTGGGCCCCAAAATGGGTTGTTTAACTATCTTTTTTTTCTCCCAAAGGAGAGCGAGTTAAAATTAACAAATAAGTAAAATTGCAAAATAATAAATTTTTTAATTTTTTTACAATCATTTTAGATTCTCCCGATACTTTGTACATAATTGTTTTAAAACTATGTGAAGAATTTTCAAAATATCGGTATAGCGAAGAAAAAAACAATCAAGAACTAGGTACGAGCGACTGAGGAGCACGCGCCGGCCCTGAACGCCACACAGATGAGAGCGCTCATTCGTTAACTTTTATCCGCTCTCCTGCATCAACAACTGGTCAGACACAATTTTGTTAAAGGAAAAAGGTGTTTTTTTTTTGCATAAAGAAACGCGTCTTGGGCCAGTATTCATATTCAGATCTTATATTTAAGACAGTCTTAAGCGCAATCTTAAGATGTTATAAACCAATCACAAAGCCGTGTTAGTATTTTAAGACGTTACTTTAGACGGTCTTGAAAAAAGTAAGAATTTGCAAATTACTTTCTCACCATTTTTAAGTGTCCAAATTAGAAATTTGCACATTGCTTTATCAACATTTTGTTTCGCTCATAAAGCTTCCTCTATGAGGAAGCTTTTATTTTAATTGATGCATAATTATTAGTATAAATTATTTGGCTTCCTCATAAAGGAAGCTTTATGAGCGAAATAAAATGTTGATGAAGCAATGTGCAAATTTCTAATTTGTACACTTAAAAATGGTGAAGAAGTAATGTGCAAACTCTTACTTTGCGTACTTAAAAACTGTGAAGACGCAATGTGCAAATTCCTAATTTGCACACTTCAAAAAGGATAAGAAAGCAATGTGTAAATTCCTAATTTACACCATTTTTTCTATTTTTATATATTTTTTATAGAAATTTTTCGAGCTCTATCCTCTTCTGGGTGCCATCCCATTGAACTTTAGACTAGTGAGTTATACATATATAAGCGAAAAAAAGAATGAGGAAGCAATGTGCAAGTTTCTAATTTACACACTTTTTTTATTATATTGGCAATTTTTTTCTAATTCTATTATATTCTTCAGTCTTTTCTATCCTTATTTCATATATAATTCTTTAAGATTTGGTTGATCAGTTCTTGAGTTATATATATATATATATATATATATATATATATATATGTATATGTATATATATAAACATCCTAGGGGTTATTACAAGCTGCCACTAAAACGGCTTTTAGTAATATTTAAAGCACTTCTATACAATGGTCATGTAAGGCATATGCCTATCAGCATACATCCTGTTCAAAGGATATGATTAATTACATAGGTTTTGAGGAAGCTTCCTTTTTAGTCTCCGTGCTATTTTGACGTTTCTCATAAGATTGGCCGTAAGTACATTAGGATGGGCCTCCAGTCTTCTACCATACTTCTGACTGAGTCTTCTTACCTCATCTCTGACATATGGCACGTTAAGATCGTGATGTAGTGTATCGTTAGTAACGTACCAAAGGGCATTAACAATTATATGTAGACACTTGGATTGGAATCTTTGAAGTATTTCTATGTTAGAATTGGAGGTCGTGCCCCACAGCTGGATGTCAGATGGGCTTAAAGATAGCCTTATTCAAAAGCAACTTGTTCTCGATTGACAGTTGTAATTTTTTGCCTATCAGCCAGTACATTTTGCCCAGCAGAAGTCAAAGCTGCTTCCGTTTGGTAAATATACATATGTTTCCTCTAATTTAGTCTTTGACCAAGGTAGAGTCTTAAGTATTTGACCTCTTTTGCTTGCGGGATTTTTAGTCCGTTTAGTGTGACAGGTGGACACGTTTTTTTCCGTGTTGTAAACGTCACATGTGTTGATTTTGCCTCGTTTGCTTTGATTCATCATTTTTTAAGCCATCTCTGGATATGAGTAAGGCATAGTTGTAGGCGCTGGGACGCTAGGATTGGAATTTTATGAGCCGCAAGGATAGCTGTGTCGTCCGCGTAAGTTGCAGTTGTAGCTCCCAGGGTGACTGGGGGTCTACAGTATATAGCAGATAGAGCACTGGCCCAAGTACGCTAGTAGTGATAGTACACCAGTAGTAAGTGGGCTGGCACTTGGCCGCCAAAACAAACCCCCACCACCTTCCCTCTGGCGCCGGGGGCGTGGCCACCCCATAGCTGCCCAGCGTTCTGATTGGCTATCCCCGTAGCTGCCCAGCGACGTGATTGGTTTGCCCCATAGCTGCCCGGCGGCTCTGATTGGTTACCCCCTAGCTGCCCGTCGGAGATGATCGGTTTACCCCCTGGGGCTTTGTGGGTGGGGACCGCCAAGATGGTGTCCTTGGAATACTTTGGGCCTTACGGGAAAAGGGGTGTCCGACAAGATGGCGGATGTTTCTATCGTTTTGCGGAGAAGGGAGGTTTTGGCAAGATAGCGTTTTCCGAATACGTTGGGTCTTATGGAGGAGGGTGTGTCCGACAAGATGGCGGATGTTTTTTCCGAACGGGGTTTTGCGGAGAAGAAAGGGTCCGGCAAGGTAAAAATATTTTTACCCCCTCGACTAGATGGGGGAGGATAACAGAAACGAACAGGTTTTGGTGCGAGTCGAGAGGTCCTTTGTTATATATTTAGATTGCTCGCGGTCTAGGTAGAAGAGGTTTTCGAGCGGGTCTTGAGGAGAAGGGAGGGTCCGACAAGGTGGAAATATTTTTCCCCCGACTACATGGGGAAGGAAACCAGGAGCAAACAGGTTTTGGCGCGACTTGAGATGCTCTTGTTATATTTAGATTTCTCGTGTTTTAGGTAAGAATTTTACGTTATGCGCGATACTTCGTTGAAATGTAAAAAAAACCGCTTTATTACTAGGTAGGGATGCAGGCGTTTAAGAAATAGACGGGTGTTGTATAAAGTACAAAAATGTTTATTACTTCAAGTTCTTCATTGGAGAAATACAATTAAGTCATGTATTAATAAAGATGACGTGGAGTTATGCTTACAATAATTGCATAACATTTACGAACCGCGATTCGCTAAAATTATATTAAAAATTTCGTTGAAGCGTAGCGTGATTAATTCGTAAAATATTATGGTAAAATACATGTCGAGAAAAGTTAAATCGCTAATTTGTCTGCGTACATTGCGTTCGATATCGTCGTAATTTCCTCTTAGAGTTAGTTTTACAATAGCGTAATCTATATAACTCTTGGGAAGATTTATCTCAATTTCACTGATCAGATATCGCATACACTCGTTGACATTATTCGATAGAGATTGCAAATGTTGTAAATGCGCATCGACACATTTCACGATATTTTCCAGTCCATGAAAAGTAGTTATTTGCATCACTATACCCACACCGTAGGTTTTTCGTTTCTTCGGCGTTGGTGAACCGGACGCTTCCTCGCTGGTATTTTTCGTAGAGTAGTCTACAGCATCTTTATACGCCACCAATATGGACCGCGCTCCGTAGGCCGAGGTAAAGTTGATGGTGATATTCTCGATGATGACGGAATTCGGCTTTTTGTTATTTCCGCTTAAATATTCCCTCATGAACCCCATGTTCTCTTGAAATTGCAGCCATGAATTTGCGTCGAAACAAATCTCCTCTGCATGCTGGCCGGTTAATTTGACTACCGGCGTGAAGACTCCCGTCTCGTACGATCTTTGCAGACCCACGTGCAGCCTCTTCGTATGCGAGTTGTTGAGTCCGTATGTTGTCGACAGCAACATATGTAAGTGCTCGGGTTTACTCGTGACGTCGAGTCCCTTATCGCGAGTGTACTGCCGCTTCTCGGAATTGTCAGCGTCTTTGTGGCTGGCCATTGTTGACACTTCACTAACGTATGACACAAGGAATCAAAGTCAACAGACGAGAACTGAGAAGCGCGCTTTTCGTTCGTGAAGTCGATGCTTCGAACGAAGAGACTGCAATGAATTCGAGTTCGGGGGATTAGTTTCGTTTATATAGTTTAAAACAACCTGTTTTCCCGATGCTCGGATCTTAGCTCGCGGCTGGTCAGGGTCGAGAAAGAGGCGCGGAGGAAGAGACGATATATCGGTATCTGATAATTACTGCAGGTTTATTATAAACTGAAGTTATTAGATTTACAATATTAGATGAGGCGACAGCCTCAGTATCGCTGTTACAATGGATAGAAAATGTCGCGTTGTTAACACAAGTATTAATTTGCTTTACAATATACGTGCGAGGTGATCGCACGGTGATGTACGATAGTTTCCCGGATTTACGTGACGGGCCTACGGCGGTAGCTGACGGGGCGCTTTGTTTCGCGGTCGATGGGCGCGGTCGATAGTCCGCGTAGAGCGTCGCGAAAAGTGAAAGTAGCGCGGTAAGTAGGCGGCGCCTAATTTGGGAGATTCGCGTAAATGCCTTAGGACGGCGTGAGGCGTGTACGGCACGCGGAACGATTAGGGGCGCGGTATTAGCGCGAGGCGGGTACAGCACGCGGGGCTGTACGGACGAGCGCGTTATAATGGCGTGTGGATACGCTGTGCGAGGATCTTGACAAGATGTCAGGAAGCTGCGTGTAATCGGGAACACCCGACTGGGAGGAGTACTCTCCTCCACAGTACACGGAGACGGCAACCGGGGACACCCGGCAGGACGGAGCACGCTCCGTCCAGTGCACGTCAAGGGAAAAGACCACGGCCGGGTACGCCCGGCGTACAGAGAACGCTCTGGTACTAAACGTGGCCTTCGTGTGCGATAAACGGCGATACCGGTTACCGAGAACTCTCGGAAGAGACGAGTACACTCAACCTCGCCGGTATTACCGGGACTCAGGACAGCGGTGTCGGCGTACGGGAACTCCCGAATAGAGACTGAGTACTCTCAACCTCGTCGACACGGCTGGTGATTTGCAAGGAGCAGGATCGGGACGGGAAGTCGTGAGCAGCGGACAGGTCTGGTCGGATTGCTGGCTCACGACGGAGTCTTCTAATTAGGCAAATTCGTTGCCTTTTTATACCCCCTGGGCTCGTTATTTCGGTAGCGGGGGGTATCGCTTACGCGAAGCCGCACGTGGCGGGGATGTCGGGCCGGAGTAGGGGCGCCGAGCGCTCCGGCGTCGCGAACGCGCTCGATACTGTTCGGGCGCGTACGGATATCGATCCGTTTGTCCCGAATCGATATCCGGCGGCGAGTGCGCCGACTTTAATCGTTTAAAAATATGTGGGGGCATTCCGCCCCCGTTCTTCGCCCGACAGATGGTCGGTCGGGCGGCTCGGCTGGTGGACGGCCGGAACGATGCATATTCAGGGGTGCATCGTTACATCACCCCCCCTCTTCAAATAAGCGCGAATTTGGCGCTTACTCCATACGCTTAATACTGCGCACGGTACCGGTTCGGTTGAACCGAATATGCCAGCGTTGCCCCCTGGATCTCGCCTTGTAGTGTCGGGACACGTGAGCGGCGAAGTGAGGTACGAGGACGACGTGCCCGGGTTCCACCTGTACCTGGACTGGCGGATGTGGCTCTGGGCCCTTGGCCAGGAGGATCGGGGCCGGTTCGCTCGTGCCGGTCGTCGGTGTCCTTTCGGGCTGGGGTGCCGTGGCTGTCGTCGTGGCGGTCGTTGGCGGTGGGATTGCCGGAGCCGTAAGGAGCACTGGCTTAGGCCACGCGGTCGACGCGACCGTTGCTGGTGCCGTGGCAGTCGCTGGCTTGGCCGGGATCTTCTTGCGTTTCGGCAGCGGCGGTGGTGGCGACGTCAGCCAGCTCAGCTTTTGCTGTTGTTGCTGATCCGATCGCTGTATCTTGCATCCTATTACTGGGATGTTTTTCCTGGCCGGTGCCTGGCCGGTTGCCTCGGTGACGGCGGCGGTGACGGCTGCTGTTCCGGACTTGAAGAGCCGTGTCCAGGTTGCGCCAAAGTCCGGATTCGCTGGATCGTATTCCACTGGCTCGGCCAGCAGAGCGTTAATCTCCGCGACAATGTCCTGCTCGAGAGTCCTCTCCGTTGGTGTGCTCATTGTGGCGGTTGCTAGCTATCTGAGTCTCTCGGTGCTCTGTCTGGTGGCTCGGATAGTCTATCGTCGTTTCTCGAAACTTTATCAGCTGGAGGGGGTGTTGATATTTATCGTTCTTTAGTCTCATCATCGTCCTCGGTGAGCGTCTCATTATTGTTTTCACTGTTCTCCGTGTTTGTATTATTGCTTTCTGTATCGGAGTCGTTATTTTCCTCGGCGTCGGCGGGAATCTCGTTGTCCTCGTCGTCACTGTTTTCGGAGTTGCTGGTGTCATCGTCCTCTCCGGCTGGTGGGGCGGCTGGCGCAGGTTTCAGGTCTTGCACGTGGATATGACGAATCCATTTTCCGCCGCGATCTCGTAGATCCACGATTACAGGGGATACGATTCGCCGCACCTCGAGGGGGCCTCGGAACTTGGGCGCAAGTTTTGCGTTAAACGCGGCGGCTTTGTTGGAGAGGGGGTATTCGCGTTTCCATACCCACTCCCCTATTTTCGGCGTCCACGGGCGGCGCCGTAAATTGTAATACTTTTGCTGTCGCTGAAAAGCACGTGCGAGATGAATTCGCGTGAGTTCGTAGGCTTCCTCGAGGTGCCGGCGTCTTACATCTGGTGGGGGCGCGGCGATATTCGGGGCGGCGTCGCGGTTAAGCGGGGATACGAGTTCGCGGCCGAAATTTAAGTAGGCGGGCGTATAGCCCGTGGCCTCATGCCGGGCGGTATTATACGCGAATTGCAACTCGGTGAGCCGTTCATCCCAATTTCGGTGATTTTTGTCTACATATTGAGAGATCATTGTTTTGACTACTCTATTCGTGCGTTCTACCGGGTTGCAATGTGGCGCGTGTACAGGCGTGTAGGCGTGTCGAACATGGTGCGCGGCGAGCATTCTCTCTAGTTGCGCGGATCGTAATTGTGTCCCGTTGTCGGACAGAATTACTTCCGGGCATCCGTGGCGGAGTATCACGGCCTCCGAAATGTTCGTCGTGACGGCGCCGGCGGTGGCGCGGCGCAGGGGGCGCATTTCCAACCACTTGGTTAAGCGGTTTTGCATCGTCAGGACCCACGTATGCCCCTTCGACGAGCGGGGCAAGGGTCCGACGAGATCTAACGTGACTTGTTGCCACGGGCGAGCAACAGCGGTCGCGTGTAACGTACCGGCCGGCCGGGTTTGCGCGACCTTGTGCCTGAGACACTTTGGGCAGCTTCGAACGTAACGCGCGATTTCTCTGAACATGCCGGGCCAGTAGTAACATTGTGCAATGCGGGAAATTGTTTTCGCGATGCCGAGATGTCCGGCGGTAGGTGCGTCGTGGTTTCGGCGGAGGATTTCCGGTCGTATATTCTTTGCCACGCATTCTTTCCACTGACCGTCGGCGGGAACCTCCTTGAAATCCAGTTCGTGGAGCACATGACGGAACAATTTCCCGTCCCTGATATCGTAGTCCGGGAAATCCCGAGGGGCGTTTTGCACGGCGCGAAGTGTTCGTTGGTACCAGCGGCAACGCGGAGGTTCGGTGATCGCGGCGGCCACGGGTTGGCGCGAGAGAGCGTCCGCGACTCGATTCAGTGTTCCTTTCCGATATTTTATCTCTAAATCGAACTGCTGGAGCTCGAATGCCCAGCGTCCTAGTCTCCCGGTAGGGGCGTCTAGCTTTTGCAACCACCGGAGGGACTGGTGGTCGGTGATGACCGTAAATGGGTATCCCTCCAGGTAGTCACGCATCCGCCGGATCCCCCAAATTACGGCAAGGCACTCGAGCTCGGTCGCGCTGTAATTTCTTTCGGCTGCGTTTAGTGTTCGACTCGCGTAGGCGATTACCCTCTCCACCTCCGGGAAATTTTGCGTAAGTACAGCCCCGAGGCCGGAGGTGCTGGCGTCGGTCTGTAAGATAAAACGTCGCGAGAAGTCCGGACAAGCGAGAACTGGCGCGGTGGTGAGCGTTTGTTTGAGTTGTCCGAACGCGGCGTCTTCGTCTGCCCCCCAGTTAAAACGCGCATTTTTCCGGGTTAACGCGGTGAGAGGTGCGGCGACGGTTGCGAAATCTTTGATGAAACGCCTATACCACGAGGCTACTCCCAAAAACCGGCGAATATCCTTTACGCTTTGAGGACGTTCCCATCGAGTGATTGCTCGCGTTTTCTCCGGATCGGTGCGGAGCCCTTCGCGGTCGACCACGTGGCCGAGGTACCGTAATCGGTCGACACAAAATCGGCATTTATCCGGATTTAATTTTAAATTCGCGGCGCGGAGTCGTCGGAATACTTCGCGTAACAGCTGTATATGCTGGTCGAAGGTTTCACTAATAATAATTATATCGTCGAGGTAGACAAACACGTGAGGCTCAAGTTCGGGGCCGAGAACGGTGTCTAACAGGTGTTGAAACGTCGCGGGGGCGGAATGGAGACCGAACGGCATGACTTTAAATTGAAAGAGTCCTTTCCCGGGTACCGTAAATGCGGTGACTGGTCGACTCGACGGCGTGAGGGGCACTTGCCAATATCCGTTTTTCAGATCGAGCGTCGTAAGATATTTTGCCCCGCGTAATTTATCCAGAGTCGCGTTAATCTGGGGAAGAGGGTAGGCGTCCGGGTCGGTCGCGTTGTTAACCGCGCGGAAGTCAATGCAAAATCGGTGCCCCCCGTCCTTCTTGCGGACCACGACGACAGGAGAGCTCCATGCGCTGTGCGAACGCTCAATGACTCCGTCCTTCATCATTTTATCGACCTCGGCGTCGATGATAGCCTGCATGGCTGGATTTCGCGGGCGGTAACGTTGTTTAATTGGGCGTACGTTATTATTTACGCGAATATGATGCTCGGTTCGGTCAGTGGGACCGGCGATTTGATCGAATAACGGTAGCTCTTTTCGTAAGAAGTGTTGAAGCTGTTTTTCCTCCTCGGGCGTGCGCGGGACTATCCCTTCGGTCGTTGCGGTCGCCGGTGTTGAATTGGACGCGTCCGGGGGTCCCGGGACCGGTATCGAGTGACCTAGCTTGGCCAAAAAATCTATTCCGAAGAGTAGTGCGCTTCTTAAGGTTGGCATTATTCGGAATGCATGCCAAATTAGTCGTTCGTCGGCGAGGATTGGCAAACGGACGCGACCGGGGAGCCTAATGTGATGGCCGTTAGCTAGTTGGACCTCCCCCTCCTCCGGTGTTATCGGAAAACCGAGAGTCTGTGCGAGCTGGGCGGTATGTACGTTAGCAATGGACGCCTCGGACCCGGTGTCTAAAAGCGCGTCGAGCGGACGGTTGCTTATGCGTACTGTTAAGTGCGGCCGGGGCGTAAATTTTATTGCGAGGACCGGGGGACGGCCGGCGTGTCCGCGGTCCCGGTCCCGTTTCCCGGCGACGGGTGGCAGTCCTTGGTAAGAACGCCATCCTTGCCGCATTGCGAGCAAAATTTCTGGGCGGGGCGACTGCAATCGAAACGTGTGTGTCCTCGTTGTTTGCATCTCCAACAACATTCACTGCGATTGTACGCGGCGGCGGCTATCGGCGGATCTGCGATTTTCGCGGGAGTTCGCTTTTTACGATTGACTTGGAGTCTCTCAAATTCGCCCGCGCGTTGTTGGAGATCCCGGGGATTGCGCACGTCGCTCCGCCAGATCCGATTCTGATAATCAGGATGGAGATTCTCGTAGAGTTGCTCGACTTGCTCCTCGGGAGAATATCCACCCGCCCGACGCATAAGTGCTAACATATGTGTCGCGTACTTGACGTATGGTTCCCCCTCCTTCTGTACTCGGTCGCGGATTTCGTTTATGAGTTGAAGCCGGTAACGTCGCGGTAAAAACGTATCTTTAAAGTCGGCTAAAAAGTCGGCCCAGCTATCCCAGCTCTCGCGGTTATTCCGGCACCAGAGGAGTGCGTCCCCCCTGAGTAACTCGGGTAGGCCTCGTAGCCAGTGTACGTCGGAGAACTCGTATGCGGCCCTTAATTCGTCGATACGTTCCAGGAAGGCCCACGGGTCTTTTCCGTCGAAATGTAAGCCCCATTTACGCATTTGATTCATGATGTGTGTTGACGCGGGGGCGGATTCTATTACAGGCGCGTTTTCTACCGGTGTTGCGGGTATTACAGTGATCGCGGGCGCGGACCCGAGGAGGGCTTCGTTTGACGCGGTACTCGCGAACATCTCGGGGTGTTCGTTAAAATACTGGCGTAATCTTTGTCGGAGTACGTCGATGCTGCCTTCGGTGTCTAGCCCGTATTTCCGGAGTTCGTTACTTAAATCGATTTTATTAAGACGGTAATATTCGCTTCGCATTACACTGTTTCCGCGAACGTCTCTTCCTAACAGTCGAGTTCCTGTTCGGGCGCCATAAAACAACCTGTTTTCCCGATGCTCGGATCTTAGCTCGCGGCTGGTCAGGGTCGAGAAAGAGGCGCGGAGGAAGAGACGATATATCGGTATCTGATAATTACTGCAGGTATATTATAAACTGAAGTTATTAGATTTACAATATTAGATGAGGCGACAGCCTCAGTATCGCTGTTACAATGGATAGAAAATGTCGCGTTGTTAACCCAAGTATTAATTCGCTTTACAATATACGTGCGAGGTGATCGCACGGTGATGCACGATAGTTTCCCGGATTTACGTGACGGGCCTACGGCGGTAGCTGACGGGGCGCTTTGTTTCGCGGTCGATGGGCGCGGTCGATAGTCCGCGTAGGGCGTCGCAAAAAGTGAAAGTAGCGCGGTAAGTAGGCGGCGCCTAATTTGGGAGATTCGCGTAAATGCCTTAGGACGGCGTGAGGCGTGTACGGCACGCGGAACGATTAGGGGCGCGGTATTAGCGCGAGGCGGGTACAGCACGCGGGGCTGTACGGACGAGCGCGTTATAATGGCGTGTGGATACGCTGTGCGAGGATCTTGACAAGATGTCAGGAAGCTGCGTGTAATCGGGAACACCCGACTGGGAGGAGTACTCTCCTCCACAGTACACGGAGACGGCAACCGGGGACACCCGGCAGGACGGAGCACGCTCCGTCCAGTGCACGTCAAGGGAAAAGACCACGGCCGGGTACGCCCGGCGTACAGAGAACGCTCTGGTACTAAACGTGGACTTCGTGTGCGATAAACGGCGATACCGGTTACCGAGAACTCTCGGAAGAGACGAGTACACTCAACCTCGCCGGTATTACCGGGACTTAGGACAGCGGTGTCGGCGTACGGGAACTCCCGAATAGAGACTGAGTACTCTCAACCTCGTCGACACGGCTGGTGATTTGCAAGGAGCAGGATCGGGACGGGAAGTCGTGAGCAGCGGACAGGTCTGGTCGGATTGCTGGCTCACGACGGAGTCTTCTAATTAGGCAAATTCGTTGCCTTTTTATACCCCCTGGGCTCGTTATTTCGGTAGCGGGGGGTATCGCTTACGCGGAGCCGCACGTGGCGGGGATGTCGGGCCGGAGTAGGGGCGCCGAGCGCTCCGGCGTCGCGAACGCGCTCGATACTGTTCGGGCGCGTACGGATATCGATCCGTTTGTCCCGAATCGATATCCGGCGGCGAGTGCGCCGACTTTAATCGTTTAAAAATATGTGGGGGCATTCCGCCCCCGTTCTTCGCCCGACAGATGGTCGGTCGGGCGGCTCGGCTGGTGGACGGCCGGAACGATGCATATTCGGGGTGCATCGTTACTACATCCTTATTTTTATCTTGTTCGAGACTAGACTTACCTAATTAAAAATAGTTACTTATTAATGAAAATATATAATAGTTGTTTTATACTACATTAGAATGTCATTTTTATATAGTCTGTATAAATTCGTTTAATAGTACTATTAAAATCTATAAAGCCTTAATAAATATAATAAATAAAATAATAATAAACAACTGTGTGAATACTTGTATTTTCTGTCATAGATAATCTAGTTGTAGTCTCTGGTAAATCAGAATTCGTATTGATAATTTCAATAACAACTGGCTCAAGTTCTGTGACACATTGTTCTTGACCAAAAGTAGTTGTACCTAATAATATTATTTATTTATAATCATGCATAAAAAATATATATATATATATATATAGTTACATTTAAGTAAATTTAATAAATTCTTTAATATACTTACGATTCGAAATCTCTTCCGATTCCTCAATGTATATCTCCAAACTATTTACATCAATAGTTTGATTCAAAGTAATATTTTTATCGTAAACATCATCGTAAATTTTGCTCCAAGTATCGAATAAAGCTGAATATTCAGTTTCTCCATTCCAATTCAATTTGTTACTCTTTAATTCCTTGAAACGTTGCAAAATATTTACATTGATGTTTTTTTCAAGTTCTTGTAATAGTTCTGTGTTTGTTGAAGTTAAAACAGAATGTTGATTTGCACTCTCTACTACATCAGATGCAACTTGTGTTTGCGTTACACATTTATCGTACTTGACAGCGTTTGGATCAAAGGGATAAAGTCCGCAGCACTTGAAACCAGCTTGAATAGTTTTTGAAAAGTCTTTTTCTTTAATAATTTCTGATAATGCACTGGGAATATCAAATTTTTGTATATCCATCCCATCATGACTTGAACGCCAAGTTTTCACAAACTTTTGCCAGTGCTTCTTTAACGGAGCGAACACTGCTACATCAAGAGGTTGCAAAATATGTGTGGCATTTGGAGGGAGACAGCATAATATAATTTGTTGCTCTTTACAAAAAGCACTTAAGCAGTATGACATATGTGATATGTGTCCATCTAGGAAAACAATAACTGGTTCTTTTATGTTCTCATCTTGTAGATATTTATTAAAAACATTTGCAAAATACTCGTAGAAAGCTGTATATGTCATCCATCTATTTTCACTTTTACCGATGCCCCAACCAGGTGGAGCTTTGGCTAAACAAGCTTGAGGCAAGCGTTCGTACTTAAAAACTGTTAGAGGTGGCGCTATTTCTCCTGCAGCATTCACAGTAAAGAGCGTAGTAATATTTTCTTTATCACTGCTAGTAAAAACATCATACGTTGGTTTTCCCTTCTCTGCAATAACTAATCCTCCTTTAGGAGCTAAATACACTGCTGTCTCATCCATGTTGAATACTCTTTGCGGGTCTTCAAGAACTTCTAAATTATTCTTTAGTAAAATCTGTACTTCAGAAAACCAATTACGAATATATTGTTCAGTAACAGCTGCTCTTGTTTTACTTAAGTATTCAGCTTTCTTCATAGATAAAGCAGGGTGTCGTTTCATAAAGTTCTCAAACCATTTACGTCCTGGCGTGTTATTTGTAAATGGAGTTTCTAAATGTTCGGTTTCAACAAATTTTTTGACTGAATTCAACAAAACATCTTTTGTGATAGGGAATCCCATTCGACATGTTTCCAACAGCCAATCCGCCAAAATAGCTTCTACACGAGAACCTAATACTGATTCAGGACCTACATGTCCAGTGGTCACTGGTGCTTTACTTTGAATTTTATGTCGCAAAGTTGTTCTTGGTACTTGATAAATTTTACTTGCTGTCGAGACTGGTGTACCATTCTGAATAGCAACTAAAGCTTCTCGTACCTTTGTTGGTGAATACAAAAATAATTTTCTCTTTTGCTGTTGATTTTCCTTGGTTGTGGAAAACTTCTGTTTTTTCTTAACAGATTTATCACACTTTCTTTTTGGCATTTTAATCTAAAAATATAATAATAAAATAATAGTATTCAAAAAAACTTCATAAGGCTTAGTATCTCAAAGATTAGTCAGTATTATTAAAGTTATCTTTCTTTTTATATTAAGTGGCCAAAACTAGTGCAAACGTTATTCCAGTTCTGGCCACCCTATGGCCACAAGTGGAAAATGCGAAAAAACATGCTCCATTTTTGGCCAGCTTGTTTATTTATAAAAAGTAAATTAATTTTACAAGATTGCATTAGCAGATTATATTTTAAAAGAAACTTAACCTATATGCGTCTCATTTCTAGTGTACATAAGTATATACTGTCACGTTTTTATTAAGAAATACACTAAATTCTATTTACCGAATTTTGGGGATTCTTATCGTTTGTTATAAGAAGATTGTGTCTTTGGTATACACTGTAACAAATAACTTTTTTACAATGTAAAAGAGAAACGTGATGTTGATTGTCGCACTCACATGACCGAGAAAAATAGTTGCGAAGTGAATATGTCGCGATTGCTGCGCACTGCAGCCAACCTTAAACTAGAAAATCTTAATAAATGACGAAGGTGGCCAAAACGGGCGCAGTGGCCACAAACGGTGCATTCACCTTATTACGACTAACGTACACCTGCAACAACTGGCAAAGCGTATGCGCATTCCGTATTTTAGAGGTGTCTTCATGCGTGACTCGTTACCGATCGGTGGCATACGACGAAACGAGAGCGGTATTGTAAATTTGGATGATGCAGCGGGTCCCGGTACTCATTGAGTGGCGTATGCAAATAGGGGAAACCGCGTGATGTATTTCGATAGTTTCGGTAATCTTCGACCGCCAAAAGAGTTGGTGCGATATTTCGGACCGAGCGTGAGAAAGATTGAGTACAACCACATGTCCTTTCAAACATACAATCAGAGCATCTGCGGACAATTGTGTCTGCGATTTCTCCAGACGATTGATGAATCGGCGCGAATTTAAAGGCCGACGGTGCCCGCGGAGACTCGGTGTTAATCGAACGGTTTTCCCGACATGTCTATGACATTCACGCTGACCGGGAAGAGCAGCATCCTCGCGGTGCACTACTTTCCCGCCGTAGATTTGAGCGACGATGACTACGAGCTTGGTCTAACAGTTTTTGAGACTTATAAAACGATACCGAACGTGAATTCCTCGAATAATAAATTCTATTTTGACGAGAATGACACGGAAATTACGATTCCCGAGGGATCGTACGAAATACGAGCCATACACCAGTTTTTGAAACGTGCAATTTTACGGAAACGCCCGCGACACGGCCGACGCGTAGCTCGTTCCACCAGCAATAATCATACATCGGACGCGGATATTACGCGAGAGGAGACCGCTCGCGCCAAAGGCAACGAGGATGAGGATGAGGACGAGGATGAGACCGTAAAATACCCGATGGTGCTCCGTGCTAATTACAACACGATGAAGAGCGAGATCAATTGCGCTTTCAGAGTAAACTTTAGCAAGCCCAACAACATTGGATCGCTGCTGGGATTCTCGCCGAAGCGTATAATACAACCGGGAAAATAGCACCAATCGGATCTACCGATTAATATCATTAACATAAACATAATCCGCATAGAGTGTAACGGAATCGCGGGTGCGTACAACAACGGTAAACGTGTACATACGATACATGAATTTTCTCCGAGCGTGCCACCAGGATATAAGATATCGGAAACGCCGGCGCAGATCATTTATCTGCCAATCTTCGCGCGGAGCATTACGGAGCTAACGATACGCGTCGTGGATCAAGACGGCCAATTGCTTGATTTTTGAGGAGAAGAGATCACCGTGAAATTGCACGTACGACGACAGCAGCGATAACGCGCGTGTGAGTGTGCGCGACATATGAGATGCTCGTATTGAACGACTCAGAGCACGCAAGAGATAAGACTATCTACACTACAGTAGTGACCAACGATATCATTCAATCATCACCATCATCATTATCGTCGTCAGGTTGCGCTAAAAACACAAAGAAAAAGTTGAAATCATCAAACGTTTAATTTTTACAATCTTTGGGATTCGCGGTGCGAAATATCTGAGAAAACATGATCGATATTCTTAAGGTTGCAGGCGAGCCGGTCTTTGACGATTGCATCGTCAAGATCGAGACTCACACGTACAACCCGCACGCCAATACAACGTTTGAGCATAGCAACGAGATACGAATACACATACGACAGCAGGATCTGTATACATTGCCGTGTGAAAGTTTTCTCTACGTTGAAGGAATATTGAAGATGAAGAAAAAGAACGACGAGTTGCAGACAACGCTTGTAAATAATTGCGTGGCGTTCATGTTTGATGAAATTTGATATGAACTCAACGGCGTGGAGATTGATCACAGCAGAAACGTTGGAGTAACCAGTACTATCAAAAACTATGTATCTCTAACATACGACAGTGCTCAGATCATGCGGAATCCTGGATGGGACGTTGGATCAGCCATACCGGAAGGACATTTCAACTTTTGCGTACCGCTCAAAACATTACTGGGCTTTTGCGAGGATTACAAACGCGTGGTTGTTAACGCTCGTCAGGAATTAATACGAGCGCGTAGCGACAATAATACCATTGTAGGAAATCCGACGACGGAGCCGGAAATCGAATTGTTTATAGTACAGTGGCGAATGCCTCATGTTACGTTAAACGAGGTCAACAAACCATCGATGCTGCGCGCCTTGGAAAACGGGCGTTATCTGAGTATAAGTTTCCGTTCATGGGATCTGTACGAGTATCCTCTGCTGCGGAGCACGACGAAGCATTCATGGGCCGTCAAGACTGCGACTCAGTTAGAAAAACCGCGATACGTTATCTTTGCTCTCCAAACTGGTCGAAAGAATGTTATAATAATAATAATAATAAACTTTATTAACGGGTAATATACCTTTTAGCGTACAAAGGAAAAAGAAAAAACAAGAACATAAAATTTCACAACACAATATGAAAAGCATTTAAGTTACAAGAGTAGACGAGAAAGTTTTCGTTTAAAAGTTGATACAGAGCTACCAGAAAAGTCAACCCTATTGGAGAAATTACTTACAGATATTATTAGCTTATTTACACAAGAATTTGCGCTATACAAAGTACGGTCATACCCGATGTGAAAGATGGAGTACTGTCTTAATTCTCTAGTCGGGATGTTAAAATAGATACGTTCCAACAAATCCGGACAATCAGTAAAGTAATTGAGAAGCTTAAAAATAAATGTAAGATCAAAGGTTAGTCTCCTATTTTCTAAAGATAGCAGATTTAATCTATCTAATATAGCACAGTAGTCATGGCAAGTAATTGAAATGGGATTACCTAGCCGATAAGCAGCCATACGCAGGAATTTGTGCTGCACACATTCAATCAATATCTGATGGCATTTGAAATACGGAGACAATGTCTCGAGATGCTAATCGATTCGACCACTGTAACTTGACCGACGTGAAATTTTATCTAAACTCTGAATTTGATCCATACGACGATATGAATCTAGATATTGACAAAAAACGGTACGCCGTCCTGTTTGATATGTATGCACGTTTCCGTAAAGCTTATTACGGATTCGACTGCTACGAAACGTTGTTCACCGTGGCCACATTCCTGACGCATGGACCTTTTGTTGTCATTGATTGCTCGCGACAGAACGAGTCCGTCAAGAGCGTCACCGTGGATGTGCAAATAGAATTTGACTGCAAAGAGAATGTACCCGCGAATACTACCGCCTATTGTCTCATCTTGCATGATCGCGTAATCGAAGGAGGTGGCGGTGCTGAGAAACAGGACCGTTCTTGTACTCCTCGACAAGTCATGCGCTACCTGGTTGATTGCAAATCACCAATGATTATGATGGAAACGTGCCGTACAGCATGGCTAAACGCCTAATTACATCGGCCGTGCTTGGTACAGAAGAGGATGACCACCGACTCTTGTGTACGTCAAGGGATGTCAGAAACTAGAATGGTTGGTGGATCTGCTTGAAGATTTTGCGAGAAAGAAAATGATCGTCGAGACTTTGGATGCGGATTACGAAGACATCGAATCTTTAAATAATCTAGATGATACTAATACTATGCGATGCGGAAAACATACAAAGAATTGCGCGTTACAAAACGTATTTAAAATATTTAACTGGTGGTCGAAACACGAGAAAGAAGTGTTATCTTTTTATAACCATAAACAAATAAATAAATAAGTAAGTTATATAAACTTTACAACGTTTTATTTTCTTTTTTTTCCATTAGTTGTTAGTCATTGAGAGTGGTTCCTACTTCATATTATAACTGCTGCAGGGAAAAAAACGCGACAATAAATTCTTTTTCGTCTAGACACTGTTCTAAAAAAAAAAAAACAAAAAAAAACGCGACAATAAAATTCTTTTTCCGTCTATGACACAGTCTTCTTTTGACACGTTCTTAAAATGCTAACCCATATATAGACGACCTGTGGTATGATTCACCCTAGGGCAGTGACATTTTTATGGGCGGGTTATCTCTACGGAATATCCATGTCGGGTCATATTCATGTTGGGTATAACCCCTACCCCAAATTATAACTGCTGCAACACTGCAATCTTCTTCACATGGTGTCACAAAGTTTTGAGCAACGAGAGCGACAAGATTCAGCTGAAAGTTAGTTATCCCAGTGAGGGTGTGTGTTTCGTACTATGTGCGTGCGTGCGTGTTATAATAATATTCTAAATTTTTTTATTTTTATTTTTTCATTTAGTATATACAAGTTGACACACTAATATTCGCGGAGGTGCCGCTTCTAACAAGGCAATGGGATGTAGAATTCATCCCAACGGTATGTAATTTGTGTATGTGTATGTGTATGTGACTGTTTAAAATATAATTTTGCCTAATTTTTTTGTTCTTTATTTTTTATAGCACGCCATCCACGAAGAAAGGTCTCCAGACTTCACACTATTTAGGGTATGTAATTTGTATAATTTTAAAATTAATCTATTTTACATCTTTTTTATTTTTACAGAATCCTGGAAATATCCATGATGAGATGTTTCCTCCGAGACATTTATATGTTTCTTATAATCCACCAACGGTAAGTTATTTATGTATGAGGTGTGTATGTTTGTGTGTGTGTGTGTGTGTGTATGTGTGTGTGTGTGTGTGTATTTTTTATAATCCATGTATTTATTTTTTCAGTGGATAGTTGGCATTCCACACGTACGTGAGATGCGTTTTCCGCACAAGGAGTGGGAGATGCAGCTACACAGAGAGGTGTATGCAGGCTTCGGCTTGCCGTAGGTATATCAAATTAATATATCTATAATTATCTGCATGTTTTTTCTTTAAAAAATTAACCAGTTATGTGTAATTTCTTTAGTTGATTTCGATGGAATATATAAACATCAAAGGATATATTAACAATGTGCGGCGTAAATCGGTGCAGGACGAAAGAATCTGGCGTCGTAAAAATTTAGACGACCTTTGGTATGATTCACCAAAGGGACACGACAATGCCGCTAGTTACAATTTATTTTTTAACTCATACGATATCGATGATATTTTCGACCTGAGGAGGTTCTTCGGGCTCCAACCTTATGAGGAGGAGGAGGAGGATAAGGAGCCTATAGACTAGATCACGCTTCAGCCCTATGAGGGGGAGGAGCCCGAGGATGACTGGCAGTTATAATGTATAAATTGTATATATTTTTAATTGTATATATTAATACAGAAATTGTATAAACTTTTTTATAAATATACATTTTAAATTTGTAGATTAACTTATGCACGATGCATTGAGAGAGAGATCTGTCGATGTATGTGGTTGATGAATAAACGTAAGTATGCATATGTAAAAAAAAATTTTAATTAATTAATTTTCCTTCCACATCCTCCACCTCTGTTCCTTATTAGAATATTAAAAATTAAATAACGAGCGCATGATGTGCGAACGAGAGAACGCGAACGGAAGACCGCGAGCCAGTGCGAAATGATGACTCGAACGGTGACGCGGGAGGGCTAGAAAAAGCGCAAACGGTGACGCAGGCGGGCCGGAGATGATGATGATGATTCGAACGGTAACACATTTGGGCAAGCGGGAGATGATGATGATGATTTGAACGGTAACACATTTGGGCGAGCGGGAGATGATGATGATGATTTGAACGGTAACACATTTGGGCGAGCGGGAGATGATGATGATTCGAACGGTAACACATTTGGGCGAGCGGGCGGGCGGCGGCGGCGGCGGGCGGCAGCCTCTGTTTAGCGCGCGGTACGTGATCTTATCGGTTTTTCCAAAAATCTCAAAAATGTTGTCGCATTGTTTTTGAAGTAATCATTATCATACTCCTCGATGGAGGTAAGTGCCGATAACATAGAGGGAAGTAAGTGCTGATTACCCTGCGTGATTTCTTATCACTATCATACTCCTCGACGAAGGTATGTGCTGATAACCCCCCCTCCCCCTTTTTATCACTATCGTACTCCTCGACAGAGGTATGTGCTGATAACCCCCCTTCCCCCTTCTTATCACTATCGTACTCTTCGACGGAGGTAAGTGCTGATACTCCCCCCCCCCCGGCGTGACGTCACCTGGCTTAGTACCCGCTTATATACCCTACTTAAATAGTTTTTAATTTTTTTTGCAATAAAGTCATCGAAAAGTGAATACATTTTAAAAGATATTTTATATTTTGTATTAAAAAAATCAGACAAAATTTGAAAAATCTCAGGAAATTTTTAACGAAAGAGAGCTTTATTATAGTGTTTTGAAAACGTTTCGACAAGGGCTATAAAATTAATTAAATTAAAATTGTTTTATTGACTCCCCTCGGGGTTGCAAGGCGTTTTGTAGGGACGTTCCCAACCCTACTTTACCATTACTTCATATGATCCACACTCAACCTTTTCAACCTTTGGAGGTAAAAATGCATAATAACGGACCCAGCCCCAATGACCTTGACCTTGATATATGTTGTCAAGGTCACTCTCCTGTGTGACCTTCAGAAGGTTTTAGCCGTCGTTTGTTCTTTATTTAAAAAGTTATTAACAAAAATAATTTGAAAAATATAGCAGCTATTTTGAGTATTGAAAGGCATAAGCGACTAAATGTATATGAAAATAGTACATGTATAAACGAAGGAAAGTTATTTAAAGCAGCGAATCGTTAGTATATTTAACGTCTTTTTGTTAAAGCAAAGAATAGTATGATAGAAACATAGAACATAGAAAAGTATATATACAATTTTTATCTGTTAGAAAGCATAAATATAAAGTAATTTCTGCTTTAACTATAATTGTATGATTATAATTATAAACTATCTTTAATTATACAATTATAATCATACAATTATGGTTAAAGCAGAGAATACTTTATATTTATGCTTTCTAACACATAAAATTGTAGCTTTAAAATACTCTTTATACCAACTATTCTCTGCTTTACAAAAAAACTGTTTTGTTCATACATGTACTATTTCCACATACATTTAGTCATTTATGCCTTTCAATGCTCAAAATAACTAAAATAACTGCTGTATATTTTCATCCTTTTGAAAGCCATATCTTTGTAATTAATGCAAAAATAATTTGTTAAAACAGAGAATAGTTAGAATGTGAAAAAGTATATAGACAACTTTATGTTTTAGAAAGCGTAAATACAAGGAGAAGCAAAGCTACATAAGTACACGCGCATCCAATGTATGTGGTATTATTGAATGCGCCCACGCGTTCATAAATAATATTTACAATTATAATCATACAATTATGGTTAAAGCAGCGAATACTTTGTATTCATGCTTTTTAACATATAAAATTGTACATATTTTTCTATACCAACTATTCTCTGCTTTAACAAAAAGACTGCATGTTCAATATACTAACGATTCGCTGCTTTAAATAACTTTCCTTCATTCGTACATGTACTATTTTCACATACATTTAGTTGTTTATGCCTTTCAATACTCAAAATAGCTGCTATATTTTTCATACTTCTTTTGTTAATAACTTTTCAATAAAGAACGAGCGACGGCTAAAACCTTCTGAAGGTCACTCAGGAGGGTGACCTTGACAACATATGTCAAGGTCAAGGTTGAGCGAGTCCATCGCCCAACAGGGGTGCTTTGGCGGCACCCTATACGGCTCCGCGATTATACCCAGGCCACAACCACGCTCCGCCATGGTATGCAGAAACAGGTCCTGCGCGGCGCGCAGCCTAAAAGATCGTGGCGTTTGCAACCATTACTGGAGAGCAGAAGAGGGGGTGGAGTCCTCCGTCTCCATGCTCTCCACAGCCCGATCTTTTTCAAGCTCCACCTTTCTGGCCGCAGAACGCTTTGGCCTCTGAGGCTTTCACGGCTTCTTCCACCCTGAGAAACCGCCAGTCCCCATTATCTTGCTTGCTCCCGATCGCCATGCTCACCTTCACCACTCCCGTAATGATGGGAAGCTCCCGGGCAGGGCGGGGGAATCGCGTCCAGTTCCCTTCACAACTGGAACCGCCAGTTTTGTCGAGGGCCCTTTTGGGGCAATCCCCCCTTCCCGGCGGAAGACCAAGCCTTGCTCCCCACTTGATGCCTAGCGGGGCGTTCCAGGTCCAAGCATACCGGGCACCTGGGCGTGGTTGAGCACGTCTGCGCCTTGTGACCGCTCTTGCCCCACTTATAGCAGCGATCTCGCGCGCACATGTCCGCCCTCCAGGCATTTAAAGCACTGGAGAGAGCGCTGGTCCAGCAATCGGACCCCGACGCTGACCAATCCGACCCGGATCCGCCTCCCTCCCGCCGCAACGTTTGCTGCGGCAAGGGAACACCGAACCCAGGCGGTGCCCAGCCCATTTGGTGCCTTCCTAATCGGGCCCACCTATACCTGCGAAGGCTGGCACCCGCCAGTCTCCGCCACTGCCCGGATCAGCTCAGCCGCCGTGACCGAGACGTCCAAATCACTAACTTGGAGTTCCGCCGACTTTATTGGTTGGGCGATCTTCACGCCCTCCCGACCGGCAAAGAGCTCCGCCATTCTCTTGGCAAGAGCATCTGATTTCGCCGATACGTCCTCACCTTAGATCTCCAACGTGAGAGCCCCCGTAAGAGCCCTCTTAGGCCTCAGTGCTTGACAAATGCCGAAATCGGCCAGTGCAATTTTCTCCCTAGCCTCACGCAGCATCTCCTCGTAACCCCCCTCAGGGCAAGTCACCGTCACTGCAGCAGTCCGCAACAGTCTTCTCCTCGCCGCCTTTTTTTTAGGTGGTGGAGCTTGCTGCGACGATAACCCTTCGAGGGAGTCTCACCTGCTCGTTTAGCGCCAGTATTGGCGCCGGTGGTCGGAGCCCGCCCAAACTCCGTCTTTCCTTGCTCACGAGAACTGTTCCCCTTCTTTTTCCCCTTTCTTCCTACCGTCACCCAGTTCTCTTTCTGAGCTTCGGCAGCATTGGGGGGCTGTGTTTTCCCCCTCTGTATCGTCTTATCCTGCAGCGAGACAGATCGGCTACTAAGGCACCGCCCGCCAACGCCGGCTTCTGAGTGTCCACTTTTCCAACAGAAACAGGCTTCTCGGAGACCATTTTTGCTAGAGACGGAGACGCCTTTTGCTTTTCCTCCTTCTTGTTCTTCTTAAGTGGCCCTGCCACATGGGCAGACGGCTCAGCACCAGCACCTGTTAATAGCGGCTCCGAAGGGCGAACTTGTATTCCCATACGGCCCAGGAGGCCATTGAACAGCTCCTCCATTCCGTTGGATAGGGTTTTAAGGAGCCTTTCCTCAATTCCTTCCGCCGTTTTTCCAGCGATGGCTTTCTCCAGCTTCTTTTAGATGCCCAAGACAGGTGGTCGGTGGACCGAATGCATACCCTTAGCCTCCAAGGATTTCATCACCGCCTCTCGCGATGATTCTATTCCCGCTATCCTCCTCCTCTTAGCCCTTTTTCAGCTAGGCTGGGGTGATGGAGATCGGGACCGAGACTCCGATGGTGGCAGCGGGTCTGGGTGCGGGGACTTTCCAAACACAAACACCGACTTCTGAATACATTCCTTTTCTCGCAGGCTCTCGTTCTCCGCCCGGAGTATGTCAATTTCCCCGTGAGCACTTCCAGCTCCAAGTCCCGGTCCACCATGTTGAACCCTTGTGGCCAGGTGGCTGGTGGCCACTGTTATAAAGGCCGCAGCATTATTTAGGGCACCCTTGTATGTCCCAGAGAGGTTTGAGGAGTTGGTGGCGACCTTGTCTACGGCCCTCACCTGCTCCAGAATTCTTGCCAGGAGATCGAGCGTCGGGGCATGCTTGAGCTCTTCTAACGCGGCGACCTCCAATCTCTTCCTCTTCCTGGAGTGTTGTGGCGCAACCGAGGAGTCGCTTACTTCTAACTCCTTGCGCCTTATCTCCGCCTCTTTTTTACCTCTTTTCCAGCGAGTTTCATTTTGTACTCACTGGTAGTTACCGGTCTGCTCCTCTTTTTTTTTAACCTCTCACCGGTAACCGAGTAGTTCATCACTGTAACGTCCGACTCGTTGGTATCCAGCGAGGACGCCGACGAGGAGCGATCCCTCCGACTCAGCTGTAGTGTACCACAGCGGGAGCCGGCAAGTGTGCTGCCAACAGAGTTAGAGACACTAGCCGCCTCTCTTGCCCTCCTCTCTTGCACGCACTTCGCTGCAGGCATGTTAATTAAGGACTTCACTTTTGCAGTCCTCTTTTTCCTCTCCTGGACTTGGATGCCCCAGGCGACTTCTCCACAGTCGCCATATCTACGTCATCGTCTTTGTTATATTGTTCAGTCATTTTTTGGTTTTACACCATCCACCCACTACGGCTACTCCGGCCGGTGCACGCCCCACCGACCAGCCCCGAAAAGGACTGGCCGGGCCCCGGGTCTTCCCCAGCATATGCTTCGGGCACCAGGCCACAGGCATCCGGTGCACATTGCTCCGTGCCCCTTACTCACCCACAAGCAGGAGCCATCTAGGGCTCCAAATCCCGTGGGTTTTCAAGTGTCCCCCGCCTCCGACAACGAAGACACCGCAGCGGGCGTTTCCAAGCGGGGGGCCCCACGGACGGATGGGGCGAAGGAGGCTGCAACCCCTCCATCGCCTTTCCCGCCGTGGCGACAAGCACGTTTACCGCTGGGGGCGTTAAACTCCCCAACGGCAGACACCTCCTACCCATCGGCAGACTTTTAGGGTTGCAGTCGCCGGCCGAAGGGTTACCTCTCTCAAAAATCGCCCGGAACTAACCTCGGAGCAAGTCCGAGTGGCCCGGACGGTTTACCATCCCAGATCGCCTAGCACCAATCTCGGAACACGTCCGAGCGGCCCAGGCGACCCTCCACCTCCTGCGGACCGTGGGACCACGTCCCCGGTGTGCAGCCGCGAGTGTGGGTTCCCTCCCGCCCCAATCCCGGACCACGTCCGAGACCGGAAACGAGAGAGGAGCCCCACCCTCCTCCCCTGCCGGAGCACCGGCGTGCAATGGGTGAAAAAAATGGGAATTCCCCTGCCTTTCGGCGAGATAACATCCCTGCCCGCCTCAGGGTGAGGACCCTCTCCCCCGAAATTCCAAACCCCTTTGCACGGCGGGGAGAGCAGACCTCCCCCCTAACGACCGCCGGCCGGCTGGGCGTTTGTAGTCGGGGTCGCCTTCCCCTACCTGCGATTGGGACCCCAAGGTTCATAAGAAAGTCCCCGGACTCCTATCCGCGAGAAGGTGCACCCCCCAAGGCTACATCCGACACCGGAATGTACGCGGCGAAAGCCACGCCAGCCCCCGACGCCGGGAGCAACGCCCAGAGGGAGCACACCCCGCCACGCCCTCACTGTGCCCTTGTCCGCGCCTGCTTATTTCCCCCGAAGGGGTTATTCACGGGTAACCTTCATATCTGGAAGCCGTTTCCCTATCCGCAACCCGGAAACGCGCTTGGTGGCACGGACCATGCTTCCCCGAAGCAGGGAATGCCCTGCCTCGGGATGAGATCGCTATCGCCTGTCGCTATTGCTATCGCCTCGCATTATGCATACAGCTTAACCTAACCTCGTACGAGGCTTGTATGACAGTAATACGCATGTGCAAGTAACATAGTGACGTCACGGCACTTCCGGCGCGTTTTCGTAGCATTTTTAAATGCTACGAAAACACGCCGAAATTTGATGTTATCAATAATTAAAAAGTAATACAAATTAGACGTTTTGAAGCAAACGACGAAAACTTTGATCACTAAATAGGGTATGAACTTTACAAAAATAAATATTGTTGTGAGCGCACAACGATATAATTGTTAATTATATAACTTATCCGTAATCCGACCTTAGCAACTAAACTCAAGTACGAAATCCGCCGAAAAACCTGACGTTTGCATCGGACGACGATCATCCGATGCAAACCGACACCGGAACCCAGAGCGTCCAACTCCAGGTTGACCGAAAGCGCTGATGCGAAGGTCAGCGCAGAGCGCTGACGACAACGCTAACTCGGGAGCCCCCGAGTTAGCAACAGAACATCGACCCGATAATATAAATACCGCCGATTCGGAAGATCGCGCGGGCAGTCCTAAACCGAAACGCGTACCGACTAACGTCTAGTTTAAACATTGTAACACCCGCAAGTCAGGGTAGTGAATTAAGTAAATTCTGTAAATCAAAGTCGGTTTATTAAACGACAAGTAAAACAAGGGCATCAGTGAGTGTTATTCTGCATCCTGCGACGGATCCCGAACCCAGTGCCGGCTCCAACCCCGTACCGGCACAACATTTGGTGGCAGCGGTGGGATACTGCCAACAGGACCAGAGGACATCCTGCCTGAGAGACGTCTGCAAATCAGAGAGCTCGATTTAGTAAGAGCGGAGAAGCATCCCAGAGAGGAGAAGCCCGCCAGAATCCCGAGCGAGAAAGAGACAGCGGTGACTGCCCCGCCATACATAAAGCCAGAGTGACGGAGACGGCGGTAGCAGCCCCGAGTGCGACAGTGACACCGGAGAGGCCCCGACCTACCGCACGGACTCAACAGCCGAGGCAGCGCCCCAGGGACGCACCCAGCCGGACAGCGGAGCAGCGCAGGCGAGACCCCGCGAAGCAGAGACAACGCGGAGCAGCGAAGCGGCCCTGCCGGACTCCGACGCGGCGACAGCAGAAAGCGGACACCATGCGTGCGACCGTACTGTAAGTCCGTTCCATGTTATGTACTATTGCGAGCGACGAGATCTAACGTTTCCGCGAGCGACGAATTGAAAGTTTTCGCGAGCGATGTTTCAGCACCAACGTACAAAATTGAAGGCGCTAACCCTGTAAATGTCGGAGGGCAAACATAACCGCCCCGTTAGAAACGCGTCGTTCGTCTTAAGCGAGCGAGCGCATCAAGCTACCGAGCGTAGCCGACATCACTCTCGCGCCGTATCACATGCGGATAGCTCCGTTTTAGACCCCGTCCTACGAAACTTAGAATCGCGATTCTCGACCGAAGAATCACCGGTACTCGAATTGCACCCGAACGTAATATTAGAACGCGAATTTTCCTTCACGGATACTAGTCTGTTAGGCGATCTCGACGGTCCCCGAGACAACAACGAGAGAGATACAGCGGGCACAGACGAAAACGAAACCGCGAATAGCGACGAAAACGAACGCGACGTACTTAGACTGCACCCAACCGTCACAGACGCACGTTCTGACACCTCAGCCGATACACAAGGCAATAACTCCGGGAGAGGAGAATTCTCGCTAACGTCATACGACAGCGACGTGTTCGATCCTACCGAAGAGGATTATACTCCCAAAGCTCTCAAAATGAGCCAACAAAGGGCGACAACGAACCTCGAAGCACGCGTCGACGTGACCCCCGAGCAGGTGGGCGAGGAAATTAACCGGCTGCGAGCGGCAAATCCGCGACCGTCCGAAAGAGACCAACCGCGACCCGCCGAGCCAACACCAACAGGAGTGCCGGATGCCTCCTTAATTACCGACATACTACATCTAATGCGCGACATGCAAAAACGCATGGACCGCGTCGAGGCTGCGGAATTCGACCGATCAGCCGAACTCCTCCGCGCTTTTCGCGAATTACAGAACCGCGTAAGCCGGATGGAATCCGCCACGTACGATTCCGACGCGCGGGACCGCCGCGTACACAGCCAGGGCCCGCTGGATATCACATACGGACGAACGCGTAGTGACGTCCGGAACCAACCGGGCCTAGTTAACGGGTACCTCAGCCTTAAAGAAGCACGAGCAATGATACCCGAGATCAATGGAGAATCGCGAGAACGCGTCCGAGAATTTATAAACGCTAGCACGTATGCTATGAAGAATATTCAGCCGACCGACGAGTCGATGCTACTCGAAGCCATCCTCTGCACGAAATTTAAAGGGAAGGCGATGACAGATTTCGATACGCGCGATATCCGTGACTTTGAACAGTTGAAGCGCGAGCTCGAGACAGAGTACTTAGGAAAACGCTGCACGACGCACTTGCAGCTGGAATTTAACTCGCTAGCGCAAAAGCCCGGCGAAAGCGCGCAAGAATTCGGTAGGCGCGTCGAGAATTTAGCCCGCGAATTGTATGAAGCAATGGAAGAGGGCAAGGGCCACACGCAGGAACAGCAAAAGGCCATACTGGATAATATTAACATCCAAGCGCTGCATAATTTCCAAATCGGATTACACGACTATATAAAGTTATTAGTAAGAGCGCAGCGATACCAAAGCCTGCAAGAGGCGATAACCGGCGCCAGCGCGGAAGAAAAGGTGAGAGGCCCCTCCCCGCGGAACGCCCAGGCAACGGTAAAGAACAAATATTCCACCGCGAATACGCGAAGCACAGGGAATACGGTAGGGCAATGCCACAAGTGCGGAAAGAACGGTCATTACGCGCGAGATTGCCGTACGAGCCAACACGCTAACAGATACGCGTTGCCGAAACCCGAGAAGCCTAGCGGCATCAACACGATAGAGTGTTCGTATTGTAAAAAAGCAGGGCATAAGCGCGACGAGTGCTGGTCGTTAATCGGGCGACCAAAACCCGAGCGACCGCGCCGCACGAGAACGGAAGCAGATAGGAAAACGCCCGTGAGTACTGTCAGAAAGACAAGGACACAAGAATCTAGCGAAGAAACATCCTCTTGCAGCAGCAGCGAGGAGGATGAGAAGCCTAAGAAGAATAAGGCGCGCGCCGCCGAGACATATCGCGTTGCACAGATAAGCAAGAAGCACGAGGAAGGCCCGCTAGACTTAGTGACGCTACCCGTGCAGGAGGCAGAGAAGGGAGAAATGGACCTGTTGTTAGATTCAGGCGCGACTCTCACATTAATAAAAGTAAGAAATTTGAAAGGGAAAACAATGGTAAAGAAAGAACGGTTAGCTTTAGTTGGCGTAACCGGACACCTGATTCACACGATAGGAAAAATAAAAGCCACTGTGAACCTCGGAGATAAGAAGATTCGCCACACGATGTACGTGGTGAAAGATGATTTCCCGATCGAGTATGAAGGCATCTTAGGAAACGATTTCCTTTCAAAGCACAAAGCGGATATTTCAAATTCTAAAAAACGACTAAAACTCGGCTCAGCTTCCTTTAAGCTCCGGCCCTTCCGCAAGGTAAAACTCCCGCCTCACAGTGAAACAATCGTGGAAGCCGTCACTGATCATAATCGTGTCGGCATTGTGCGGAGCGGCGAACCCGCCCCAGGGGTCTTTATCGGGCATTGCCTGGTGCAGCCCGCCGAATTTAAATGTCCGATTAGCGTATTGAATGTGACGGACAAGCCCGTGGAGATACTCACTCCACATGTAACTCTAGAAGACCTGCCGCCGCCCGACACCGCGAACGTTCTCTCGTTACGCGCGAGCGACGAGCGCGAGACCGTCGCCGAACGACAGAAGAAAGTACGCGAGCAAGTACGGCTCGATCACTTGAACGCTGAAGAGCGAGCAGCCGTAGAACAAATTTGCGATGATTACTTCGACGTGTTCTATATGGACGGCGACCATTTAAGCGTGACTACCGCAATAGAGCACGAGATAAATATCCGGCCGGGTAGCGCGCCCGTAAATGTGAAACCATATCGGTTACCCGAGAAGCATAAGGCCGAAGTGAAAAAACAAATAGAGGAAATGCTCGAAGACGGCATAATCAGCCCGAGCACGAGTCACTGGAACGCACCGATTATAGTCGTCCCTAAAAAACCGGACGCATCCGGAAAAGTGCAATTTCGCGTGGTTATCGATTTTCGGAAAATGAACGATCTCACCATGGGAGACTCTTTCCCCATGCCGAACATAACCGATATATTAGACCAGTTAGGTAACGCAAAATATTTTACCGTTCTAGATCTGGCCTCGGGGTATCACCAAATCCCCATGCACAAAGACCACAAGGGCAAAACAGCCTTCTCCACTCCGGATGGGCACTTTGAATTTAATCGCATGCCCTTTGGCCTGAAAAACGCGCCGGCAGCATTTCAGCGGCTAATGTACGCGGTGCTGGCCGGCCTACTAGGGCTGAGATGTTTCGTGTATATCGACGACATCGTCATATACGGGGCAACTCTGACGGAACATATCAAACGAATAATAGCAGTGTTAATTAGACTCCGAAAATATAATCTAAAGTTGAAACCGAGTAAATGTGCGTTCCTACGGAAGGAAGTCGTATACCTGGGTCACGTGATTTCGAAAAAAGGAATCTCGCCGGACCCGTCGAAATTAATAGCCGTCAAGGAATTTCCGACTCCTAAAAAGGTGAAAGACATTCAGTCATTCATAGGCCTAGCCGGGTACTATCGTAAATTTATAGAAAATTTTTCAAAACTAGCCAAGCCATTGACCAAGCTCACTAGAAAAGGAGAAAAATTTACTTGGTCAGTAGAGCAACAAAACGCGTTCAAATTGTTGAAGGAAAAACTAACAACCGCGCCGGTGTTGAATTATCCCGACTTCAATAAAGAATTTATAGTGACGACAGACGCGTCAGATTTCGCTATAGGAGCTATCCTCTCACAGGGAGTAGTCGGCCAAGACCGACCGATAGCGTACGCCAGCCGCGTATTATGTAAAGCGGAACAGAACTATAATACGACGGAGAAAGAGCTGCTAGCCATCGTGTGGGCAGTCAAACATTTTCGCCCGTATCTTTATGGCGTTAGGTTTAAAATAATAACCGATCACAAGCCGTTGATATGGCTATTCAATGTTACCGACCCCGGTTCAAGGCTAGATTAGATGGGCAATTAGATGGAGGCTTAAATTAGAGGAGTATGATTATGAAATCATACACAAAGCGGGGAAGAGTAACTCAAACGCCGACGCATTGAGCCGTAACCCGATAACAGAGGCGTCAGCCGTACATATGACACAACAAGAAGAGGACACGCCGAGGGAATACACCGAGGAAGAAAAGCGGCAGATATTATTCGAGTATCATGACTCACCCATAGGATGGCATCAAGGAGTCACTCGAACGTTGAACCGAATTCGATTACGGCACAACTGGAATGGAATTACTAAGGACGTCGAAGAGTATATAAATAAATGTGAATACCGCCAGAAGAATAAACTGAGCAGAAAAACGAGAATGCCTTTAATAATTACGGACACTCCACAAAGACCGTTCGAAAAATGCGCCCTCGACATTGTAGGACCATTGACTATTACAAATAACGGGAATAAATACGTTTTAACATTTCAAGATAATTTAACAAAATTCAGTAAGGCAATTGCAATAGAAAATCAAGAAGCAGCCACGGTCGCAAAAGCTTTTATTATTAAAATCGTGTTGGAACACGGAATACCGGAGAAAATACTCACGGATCAAGGCACAAACTTTACGAGTGAAATGTTTAAAAACATATGTAAATTATTAAAAATTGAAAAAATGCAAACAACAGCCTACCATCCAGAAAGCAACGGAGCATTGGAGCGATCACATCGCACATTAGCCGAATATCTGAGACATTATATAAATGAAGATCAAACAGATTGGGATGAATGGCTACCTTACGCGATGTTTACATGCAATACAACCCCCCATACCACAACAGGGTTTACACCGTTCGAGTTGGTTTACGGTCACCAAGCTATTTTACCGACAGCTTTAACAAGGCCCCCAAAACTAACGTATACATACGATAATTACGCGCAAGAACTTCGAGAAAGGATACGCGCAACTAACAAGATAGCTAGAATACACACAAAACAAGAAAAAGTTAAAGCAAAGCATCAATACGACAAAAAGACGAAAATAGAGACGTTTAAAGTAGGAGACCAAGTATTATTATTTGATGAAACGGTTCGGCGAGGAAGATCAAAGAAGTTAGAAACGCAGTGGATCGGACCGTACATAATAATGGAAAAAATTAATGAGGTAAATTACGTAATCAAAAAGGGACGTAAAACGTTACGCGTACACGCGAACCGTCTAAAAGCATTCATAGAAGAATAAAAACAAATAATAAAATAGTCCTACCTCAGTCCCGGAGGATGGGACGTCCATGTCTTACCCCAACTGGAAGATTAAGGCGAGGGGGACGCATCACACGACCATCATCGAGAGGAAAACGTCGACCCCGCATAAACCAAGCGCGAAGAGGTTCCAAAGGGAACACTGCCAACTGAGGCTCCTCGACCTCAATTTCTATTTCAAAGTCACGCTCAAACCACATTGGCACGTCCGATCCTGTCGGAGGCATAATTTTTTTTTAATTGTTAATAGAGTCAGACAGTGAACTAAACGGCACAACCGACAGACTCAGACTGAGGCGAATAAAACTCGCCAAGACTAAAGATATAAATAAAATTACGAGACAGCAGAATCTAAGACGAGATAAAAAAGAAGCTACAGGATGCTCGTTCTTTATCAATACCTCGCAACATGAGAGCTACCCGTACCACCGTATGAAATAACACCGTTTATCAACGAGCCAGGCATCTACTTCGAGAAGATAGGACACCTGCAGCAAACGAAAACACTTTCAAATAATGAAAATTTACTGACGAACGTCACAAGGAAACTGCAATAGACTAATGATCACTACCATCCTATCTGACCTCACGAAAGACATTGACAATAGGTATTACAGACTACTTGACATAACATGTTACACGCGTACTCTCAATAAAAAATATAATTATATAATATTAAAAGAAAACAATTTAAATAAATGTACGCAAGAAAATACTAAATTTATATGCGATTAAAATTTTCCTTTGTATTTTATAACAGCGAATGCACCAAGCGAGGTGCAACTTTTTGTAAAAGCGCATAGATATATAGAAAACCGTAAACAACGTCACATCCTGTCGAATGTAACATTTTGAATAACATTAACCGAAACTCAACCAAGCATTGTTGCAAACAAGAAAATTGTATATCCCGTAGGTTCTGCGACCATAACTATAATCATAGTAGGCACGATATTTGTAATTATGTACATAATAAAGAAAAGAAAAAACCATTAAGGATATAAAAGATAAGACCATAGCATACAAATTAGAAACAAGAAAATTTAAATTGTAACCTCTCAGGGAAGAGAAATACACGCAGAGATAATAACGAAAAACTTCGTGTCTCTCAGTTTTTCTTTTTCCGCGGGGGAAGGGATGTTGTGAGCGCACAACGATATAATTGTTAATTATATAACTTATCCGTAATCCGACCTTAGCAACTAAACTCAAGTACGAAATCCGCCGAAAAACCTGACGTTTGCATCGGACGACGATCATCCGATGCAAACCGACACCGGAACCCAGAGCGTCCAACTCCAGGTTGACCGAAAGCGCTGATGCGAAGGTCAGCGCAGAGCGCTGACGACAACGCTAACTCGGAAGCCCCCGAGTTAGCAACAGAACATCGACCCGATAATATAAATACCGCCGATTCGGAAGATCGCGCGGGCAGTCCTAAACCGAAACGCGTACCGACTAACGTCTAGTTTAAACATTGTAACACCCGCAAGTCAGGGTAGTGAATTAAGTAAATTCTGTAAATCAAAGTCGGTTTATTAAACGACAAGTAAAACAAGGGCATCAGTGAGTGTTATTCTGCATCCTGCGACGGATCCCGAACCCAGTGCCGGCTCCAACCCCGTACCGGCACAACAATATTTTAAAATATTTTTGGAAAAATTTCAACAACCCAGTTGTTAAAGTTGACGACATCAGGTTATGAATCCTGTCATACCGACAAAATGTAGCGACCATAAACATGCCCCGCGGCCACATGCGCATGCTCCGTAGCCGCACGCGCATGCAAAAGTACGCGAATTTGAAACGTATGTAAGTATATGTCGCAGTCATATGCGATAATTTAGCACTTCATGAAGTGTCTAGACATTGGACACATGCTGTAGTTCAATTTTTAAATCAAAAATTACCATATACACACATACATACACATACGGGGGGTGCAAGTTGGGCCCTTGGCCCTCCCTCCCGGTAAGCAGGGTGGACCTCGTTTTACAACTTAGAGCCAGCGCACGTACATTGCCGTGGCAACGCACATAGAAAAACGTAACGTAACGCATGTAACGTATGGTATGTTACGTTACGTTCTTCTATGTACGTTGTCGTACGATTGGTTTACGTGTCGCGTAAGGCAATTGTCACGTAAGGTGGCGTAAGACGCTACGGAAATGTACGTGCGCTGGCCCTTACAAAGTACATGCTAAGTTGTAAAGCAAGGTCCACCCTGCCTACCGGCGAAGGGGGTGCGAAAAAGGAGCCAAAGGCCCCCTTGCACCCCCCCCCCGCATGTGTGTGTGTGTATGGTAATTTTTTATTTAAAGATTGAATTACAGCATGTGTCCAATGTCTAGACACTTCATGAAGTGCTAAATTACCGCATATGGCTGCAACATATACTTACATACGTTTCAAATTTGCACACTTTTGCATGCGCATGTGGCCGCCCCTGATGAAAATAATTTTACAATTTTTTACGGGAAAATTACGTAAAAATCACAATTTCTTATAATGCAATTACAACTTTTCAAACTATTTTTACGTATTTTTACGTCAAAAGTACGCGATTTACGTTAAAAGTACGCCATGTTTGTAGTTTTTATAAATTTACGTAGAAATTTTTAAAAAGTTGTAGTTAACTACGACTTTTTAGATATACTACAAAATAAAATATAAACTTAATTTTTCTCGTTAAACATTATTTTATTGCTGAAAATCTTGATTACGTGCAAGCTTAATTAATCAAATTTATATTGTACTTAGAAAATTTGCTTACCACCGCTGGATTTGAACCTGAAATCTCTGGCTCTTGGGTCAGTCACCTTCCGCACTGTGCTACAACATTGATTGATGAAGACGTTTCGTATTGTCTACATATGTTACACTTATTGTTAGCAGACGTACGGAAGGTCTCAGCTCTTAATAGGGTCGGCTTAATATATATATTTCTTACAAAATTGATGTCGGTCATCGATTTGATATCGAATCGATGACTTATCGACATCAATATTGAAAATCAGCCGATTTCGATCAAATTGTTTTTTTTTTATCAAGAGTTGCTTCTTTCTAAGTTACCTGAAAAATTTTGTCTAAAATTAAGAGACTATCATCATATGAGAGTATGCAGATATAGTCATCGATTCGATGTCGATCGATATCGAATCGATGACTATATCTGGGCAGCGATCATGAAACTTTTGCCCTAGTGTAAATTGTGAAAAGTGAAATGTGAACTGTGAAAAAATAAAATATTACGTGAAACGTGAAATCGACATGGCTGCTGCAGCACTGCAAATACAGAATAGATATTTTATAAAATATATCAAAACTTATTTAAAAACAATTATGATAAAGTAAATTAAAACAAAAATAAACGATTATATATCAAGGCGCCTAGTTATTAATTAATATATTCCTATCTTGTGAAAAGGTTAAAAAACACAGGTATATTAAATAATATAAAAGAAGAATTTGAGTCGCCAGTGAGTAATAAAAATTAGTAAAGGTATTTAGATCGACCAAACTGGCAAATTTATTAATTGAAGAACGCTACGTTTCGACCGCAGATTTTGGTCCTTTTCAAGCGTGTAAATTCAACTTACAAACATTCTTTAGTCAGACATAATGCCCAAACTACGCCGAATCTAAAACTAAACATCGGAAATCAGATATCGCAACAATGAGTAAAACAAATTCAATTGTACAGATCCAAGCTTACAATATTTGTGCGTCCAAATTGGCAGAAGTAAATGTACGTTAAACAGCATTATCTTTAGACAATTACAAGTCATCGCTGTGCAGTGGTAAAATTTGAACTGACGAATAATAAAAACAACCAATGTCGTCGGTAACGACGGCGAGTGACGTAGAGAGGGAAACAGAGAAGAAGGGGTCTGAATTAAGTTTCCTTAATAATGTGTACATAGAGAGCGTTAAGATTCTCCGTGTCTTTTTGCAAATTAATAGTGTCATCAAATTTCTTAATATAAAACATTTCGGCCAATTCTCTCTTTCTAATCTGTCTCTCCCTGTGTATAATTTCTGGCTTTTGCCAATCAAAATCATGTCCTGAGGATATTCGATGCTTACTTACTACCGACTGTTTGCTCGAATCTTTCTTGATATCGTTTTGGTGTTTTCGGAGACGTGTGCACAGATGTCTTTTCGTCTGTCCTATATACGTCGCATTGCAATTTTTACAATTGATCTTGTAAACTAATTCAGTTTGTTTAAGATCATCAATTCTATCTTTGCCACGTTTAATTAGGCCATCTAATTTTTTCGGAACTGTAAATAAAGTGTTGAGATGGAACTTTCTCAAATTGCGACTTAAGTTGTCACTTAAACCTTTAATATAAGGTAAAGGTATACAGTTCTTTAAATCAAAATCTGCTCTATTATCCGCGGAGCTATTAAGTGTTGTATTGCGTGTTTTAAGAAGGTTTAAACGTTTGGCAACATGTTTATTGATAATTGGTTTTGGAAAACTATTGTTAATTAAAATTTTTTTTTTTTTTTTAACTATTTCAATGTTGCTTTTATGGAATTTATTGTTTGAAAGTAAAATCGCGCGATCTACCAGGCTTGTGATGGTGTTTAGCTTGTATTTTAAGGGATGGTTAGAATAAAAGTTAATGTATCGCCCAGAGAACGTCGTTTTTCGATACCAATTAGTTATCAGTGTGTTCCCGTTTCTGATAACGGTCGTGTCAAGAAAATTGAGAGACCCGTTTGTTTCAATTTCATGCGTGAATTTTAGTCTGGGATGATAATCATTAAAAACCTTCAATATCAGGCCAACACTAGCTTTGGGAACAACCGCGAAAATATCATCAACGTATCTGAAAAAGATCGAGATATTCAGATTTAAGCGATCTAAGCAAAACGTCTCCAAGTCGTCCATAACAATATCGGCCGCGTCAGGAGATAGAGGAGATCCCATGGGGCTGCCGAAAATTTGTTCATAAGTTGCGCCATTAAAACTGAAACTAGTGGACGATAAAATAAGATCCACAGCGTGTAAAAATTGTGGTAGATTGAGATCTGTTTTCTTAGAGATGTAGACCCACCTTTTTTCAATTCCTTTTAGGACTAAATCTTTAGGAATGTTGGTGAATAGAGCCGTGACATCGAGTGAAATAAGTGTTTCCTCATCTTTGATATTTTTATTATTAATAAACTTAACAAAAGACCAGCTATCCTTAATCTGTGATTTCGGTTTAGGAATAGCAGAATGTATGATCTTTTGAAATAGGCTAGCAACGTTGTAGACCGGGCTTCCCAACGCTGAGACGATAATGCGTAAAGGGAACCCGGCCTTATGTACTTTCGGCAGACCATAGGCTCTCGGTAAATTTCCATTAGTGCACTTAAGTTTGTCATATACAAAGTCGCTAATAATGCCATTGTCACGCCATGATTTGACCAATTCATTAATGTTTGATGTGATCTTGTTAATAGGATCCTTATTTAATTTTTTGTAAGTGGTTAGGTCGTTAAGCATTTCAGTCATTTGGTTTAAATACGAATTCTTGTCCAAAATGACAGTAACCTGGCCTTTATCCGCTTTGGTGACAAGGACATCATCATTATCCTTTAAGAATTTTTTGCAACTAATATATTCTTTCGTGAAAAATCTGTCAATGTGATTAATATGTCTGTTAGTGCTGAGAAAATTGTGTAGTGAGTTAGTAGTTAAGCGGCGTGTTTCATCCACAAACTTATCCGGAATTTTGTATGTATTGAATTCAAAATTCTTAATAACGTCTAGAGCGGAGCGCAAACGATCACTTCGTTCATTAGGGTTGATGGGTAGAGCAAAATTACCCCCCAAACTCAAAAAATTCGACACATTGCTCGGAATGATTTTACCACTAGTGTTAACAATCCATTTACTGCGATCAATGCTTAAAAACGAGTTATAAAACATGTTTTGTTTAGTCAGAGTTGTGTTAAATTTATTTGTTAATCTAAATCTCGTTTCCTCATTGTGTCGGTTAATTGTGCCAGTATTAAAACTATAAAAGTTTAGAATTAAGTCATTAGGTAAAATAAAAGCAAGTTTATCCTCAATTTTTTTAACATTAGATCGCAAAAATTTCAAATCGAAATTGATATCCCTGATTTCAAGGTTGAGAATATTACGTTGATAACGCTTTTTGAGGTTGTTGAACTTGCGGATTACATTGTTGCTTTGGAAGACAACGTTGAGTCGTAGGTTGTATATGTGCGGAGGAGAGACATCTTCTCTTCTACATCGGAGCAGGAATGTCAATCAGTGTCTCAGTGAATCCGTCCTGAGTTTAGTCTTAATCCACGATTTTAGAAGTTGCGTAGTGTTGTATCCGAACTCCCTTGTAATGGTTTCAAAAAATCTCTCATCTTGGTTGGACACCATAATTAAGGTCAAAGGTGTATGTTAAAAACAAAAGAAGAATTTGAGTCGCCAGTGAGTAATAAAAATTAGTAAAGGTATTTAGATCGACCAAACTGGCAAATTTATTAATTGAAGAACGCTACGTTTCGACCGCAGATTTCGGTCCTTTTCAATATCCTCAGGACATGATTTTGATTGGCAAAAGCCAGAAATTATACACAGGGAGAGACAGATTAGAAAGAGAGAATTGGCCGAAATGTTTTATATTAAGAAATTTGATGACACTATTAATTTGCAAAAAGACACGGAGAATCTTAACGCTCTCTATGTACACATTATTAAGGAAACTTAATTCAGACCCCTTCTTCTCTGTTTCCCTCTCTACGTCACTCGCCGTCGTTACCGACGACATTGGTTGTTTTTATTATTCGTCAGTTCAAATTTTACCACCGCACAGCGATGACTTGTAATTGTCTAAAGATAATGCTGTTTAACGTACATTTACTTCTGCCAATTTGGACGCACAAATATTGTAAGCTTGGATCTGTACAATTGAATTTGTTTTACTCATTGTTGCGATATCTGATTTCCGATGTTTAGTTTTAGATTCGGCGTAGTTTGGGCATTATGTCTGACTAAAGAATGTTTGTAAGTTGAATTTACACGCTTGAAAAGGACCGAAATCTGCGGTCGAAACGTAGCGTTCTTCAATTAATAAATTTGCCAGTTTGGTCGATCTAAATACCTTTATTAAATAATATAATTAATGTTTTTTAAAATATATAATATACAAAGTGATTTATTCGAAATGTTTACAATGAAAGAAAACAATAATATTTTTGATACATATAAGATTATTTTATTCCATTCTGAAATATTCTTAGCATTTAAGATAAAGGAGTCATATTCTTGGCATAAACTTAAATAAGACCATTTTCTATCTTCATGTTTTATAATTAATATATACACTTTTTTATTTTCAATGTCTGTATTTGAAAGATAATAAATCATCACATGCGATGCGCATAAGTTTTAATAATCGATAATATTTTATACGTTATGTCATGCTTTCTAGAACTGCATGTAACGCGCGCCGTTTTAACTGTCTTGCCACTCAGCACAAAGTATATTTTAGTGTAAATTATAATAATTTTACATTAAAATAATAACGCAGTGAGAAATTTAATTTGTATTTTTTGGAAATATAGGCAAACTATATAATAAGTTGTATCGAACAGAATCAGTCATCGAAATGTTAATATTCACATTTTTGGTATCATATCAATGCGTATATCTATACAAATGTGACGCATCGTAAGACAATAAATGTGAGATCTAAAAAATAATATCTAAAAATAGCTTCCTGCGGGAAAGGTAATTCGTGCAACGGCGTATCGTAATTCAATATTTATGTTTATGTCAGTGTTTACGCGGAGAAGGCGGACTACAAGCTGTATGTTTAGAGGAAGTACGTGGAGGCGGTGGGAGCAATGAAGAGGGTGATCTACGCCTTTTTCTGTCACAACGCTCATTAGCGGGCGATCTGCGTGATCCTCTGCCTGAAGGAAGGCGATGGTGTATGTCGAATACGAGGAGGGGATGGAGTAACTGGTATGCGTTTTTTATACGGAGATCTTGATCTGCGCTTGCATCGCGGCGATCTACTGCGTGACCTAAAAATATTACGAATACAAATAAATGATGTAAGGAAAGCCCTCTCGAATCGAGGTTAACGGGCTTGGTGTCAGGATTGAGGGCAGCCAGAAAGGATTCCACGGGGACGTAGTAATGATTGAACGCACAACTTAAGCGCGAGGACTTTATTCAGCTCTGTGCGACCTGGGCTGCATTCGCGGAGCACGCTTTCAGCGCTATTGTATCATTCTATCTTTATTATTCATTATACGTAAAACAAGGATAGAATGATGTAAAAGCGCTAAAAGCGCGCTCCCCGAACGCAGCCCTGGTCAGTAGTCGTGAATACACTGTGTTGCCGAACGAGGGCGAAGCCCGCGCCGGCCCGATCGCTGTTGCCCAATCATCGGCCTTCGCCAATGGGCATTGCCGTCGCGTACGCCATCTCGACCGCGCGCGCTACTTGAGCGCCACCAACATCTCTAGCCAATGGGCGTTGCCGCCGCGCACGCCATCTTAACCGCGCGAAATACAAGTGAGGCCTACGCCCTTGGATGCCGTTTACAGCTCGGCCAATCCTGACGTGGCATGCGACCCGAATGCTCAGCATTGCATAAAACATATATTATAATCTGATAACGCATACATGAATCTGAAAACATTTGTGATATTTATCATATTGCGGATATACTTATAATCTAAGTCAGACAGATCAGGGATAGCATTTATATTACGTATTTGCAAATTATTATAGCCGCAGCAAAATAAAAAGGAGAAAAAAGAGAAGAATATATAATAATAATAATTAAAGACATGGGCATTCTTTGGTAAATAATTATAGCCATCTGTTAAGATTTATCATCTATAATGAACTTAACCTTATTCAGTCTTATTAAAAAAAATGGTACTTAATTCAAGATTAATTGTGAGAAGAAAAGAAACCTAAGGTTTTCTTTTTCTAACGGTTTTACCCAAGGTTTTATTCTGTCCGGAGACAAAATAGAGTTATATGGTTTCTGTGTAATGTTAAAACCTGGAATATCAGTAATTACGTAACGATTTTTGTTAAGCACTTTTGATATTAAATAAGGACCTTTGTATAGTGGCTTAAGCTTATTTTCTTCACCGGGTTTTAAAGTAGTATCTCTAATAAGAACGTAATCGCCCTCGTTATATTTGGACGGTTTCTTATGCTTTTCATCGTAGTACATCTTGTTGTAATTCTTAATACTATTAGTCGCCTTTATAGCTAACTTACGTCTAGCTTCGCGATCTTCTTCTAACTCTAAGTCAGATTTTGCTACAGATCTGAGAAAATTAATCAACTCTATATCGGGATGATTTTTTAATTCGTATCCAAGAAGAATTCTTGAAGGTGTAGCTTTTAATGCTGCATGAAACGTATTATTAATGGTATATTGCACCGCACTCAAATGCTGATCCCATAGTTGTAGATCGTCTACAATTTTACGCAGGGAAGATTTCAGGAATCTATTTATGCGTTCCACCATTCTATTAGCCCATGGAGCCGCGACAGCGATTAAATGATGAATTATTTTCCTTTGTTGTATAAAAGAACTAAATTCTTGGGACGTAAAGGCTGTACCTCTATCCGAAATTATTGTATGTGGATTCCCGAAAACGTTAAAAATGCTGGTCAAATGTTTTACGGCCTCCTTAGTGCCAGTCGACTTAGTTGCAAAAAGCCATGTAAAACGTGAAAACGCGTCGATTACCAAGAAAATATGCTTATTCCCTTCTTCCGATTGATTAATAGGACCAAAATGGTCAATGTGTAGTATTTGCAATGGACATTTAGGAGTATCCGTAATCTGAAGCTCGCCCTCACGACTATTAGTTGAAGAACCAGCTATAAGGCACGTTAAGCAATTTTCGATGTACGCCTGTACCTTTCTGCGAAGCGACGGAAACCAATAGTTTGAAAGGATACCTTGCACTGTTTTGTCCAGCCCACAATGGGACATGTTATCATGATATATTCGAATGATGTTCGTAATCATGGAATCTGGAATAACGAATAAGGATTTGCCGGTATACCTTCTAAATACAAGTCCATCTATGAGTTCAAATTTGTCATCGTCCCGTACCTCCAGGGACTCTGCAATTGACTTAATCCTTGCATCCTGCAATTGTTTGAATTGTAATTCCTTTTCTAGAGGAAATGACTCGGTAAGAGCTACAATACGGCTTAGCGCATCTACATGCGCCATGCGGCGACCTTCCCTATGGATAACCTTGAATTGGTAATTCTGAAGTTTAAGTGTCCATCTCGCGATGCGAGGGTTAAGATACGCTTTCTCGACCGCGAAAACTAAAGCGTGGCAATCTGTGACCACCGTAAACTCTAACCCATATAAATAAATATGGAATCTTTCGATTGATCTAAGTACCGCTAGTGTTTCCAGTTCGAAACTGTGATAACGGGATTCAGCGTCGTTCGTAGTTTGACTGAAGAAAGCCACTGGGCCCCATTGTCCTGATCCTTGTTTCTGAAGCAAAATACCTGCGATTGCAACAGCGCTCGCATCTGTATGTAACTTTGTCGGAGCTAACGGGTTATAGAGCCGCAAAACCGGGTATGCTGTGAGTAGATCCTTTAGCTTATTAAAGGCTGTGAGGCATTGATAGTCAAATTCAAAATTTATATTTTTCCGCAGAAGTTTTTGCAGAGGATAGACTATAGTCGCGTAATCCTTAATGAATTTACGAAAATAATTAGTGAGACCTAGAAATCTCTGCAACTCAACTAGTTTTCTAGGCTGAGGGAATTTTTTAATAGCTTCCGTGTGCCCTGCACTTAGCGTGATACCCTTCGGTGAAATTTCATATCCCAAATATTCTATGTTTTCTTAAAAATTTACATTTCTTATAGTTTAATGCAAAACCGTAACTTTTTAGCGCGATTAAAACTCGCCTGAGAATTTTAATATTTTCTTCAATAGTCGTAGTAGCGATTAAAATGTCATCCATATACATTAATATTTGGTCTGCCATTTCCTTCAAAACTTTTTTAAGCCTATTTTGGAATTTCGCTGGGCCGTCACAAAACCCAAAAGGAACCTTGACGAACTCGTACTGCCCATCGGGTGTAGCGAAAGCAAAAAATTTTGTACTGTCGGGATGGACATCTAATTGATGGAATCCATCCTTTAAATCTAATAGGGTGTAAACCGATTTACCCTTCAACTGAGTGAGATGATCCTCAATGATAGGAAACGGACTTTCCTGCTTTATCACCTTCTCGTTTAACGGTCTAAGATTGATGCACAGCCTTGACGAACTATCTTTCTTTTTTACCAATATTACCCGAGCACAATAAGGCGAAGTGCTTTCCCTTATAATTCCTCTTTTTAACAGATCGTCAACAATCTCACGAGTAGGTAGTCTATGACAGTTCTAAATTTTCTGTGGGCGAGGGGTAAGCGGGGCAGGGGGGTTCCACGTAGTACCTAGAGGGACTCATAGATGGCGTTCGCGACCGAGATCACGGTCGATAATATCGATCGAGGTCACGCGATCTCTTTTACCATCTAAACTAGTCACGTGGGTTTTTTTTACTATCCGAATTAGTCCGATGGTACATGCGATTGCTAACTGTACGTAGATAACATACCGAACAAGATTTAATAAGTTGTTTATCGATTATACATATCGACCGCGATGTTAGTTGCAAGCGTGCCCTATGAGGTGCTCTCTATGCCCGGTGGTGGTGGTGGGGGGTGTGGGTCCCGTGGGGCAAGATACCGGAGGGAGATCGTGCAATTGCGTTGATAGGTCCGCGTTTGAGAGGGAGGGGGAGGGGGAATTTAGGCGCGCTTGTCGGGACATAGTGTAATATTTAAAATAATCTAAGGGTGATCGGCTATAATTTATGACATCGACAATAAATTATCGTGACGTAGATTTGTCTTTTTTTCTTTTCTTCTTTCTGTGGAGATCTCTTTGTCGAGGGCTTCGTGTTCGAACATGTTTCACGACGCCATTTTGGAGTTGTTAGGTCACGTACTAATTTTCTTTCTCTCGCTCGACTCATTTCCTTTCGCGTTCTCGAACTTTCTTTCCTCCTCTTCGGTATTTTAATATTTTAATATTTTAAATAATTTAATTATTTTATTAGTTCCTTAAATTTATAGTTTAAGAAAGAGACATTATCGCAACGTATAATTTAAACAAGGAATAGAGGAGAAGAAGGTGGAAGGAGAAAATAATTTAAAATTGTTTACCGTGTTATTGTACATTTATTTATTTATTAACCTATTACATTATATCCCCATATTTAAACAAGGGATTATATCACTCACATACATCAATAGGTCTCTCCCACAAGGCATTATACAAAATTTTATCTATAGCATACGCTATTAGTTCACATTCTAAAATTGAATTTTTATCACAAACGCTGCGCAAGATTTTAGCGGCGTCATATTTTTCGGAAATATGATATTTTATTAAGATCTTTGCACATTCTCTACATTTATCATCTACCTCTCTCGCTTGCGGTGCTAGCTCGACGTATACATTACCGAGACACTGTTCGAGCTCAAATAGAAACAGTACGGTTGACGGCTTCATGTACAAGCATGTGTCGCGTAACGTAAGTTTCACATTATTTTCACCGCGCATTTTAACGAGTTCCATTTTTAGTTCTTGTATAGACAGCGATGAAAATGTGGTTGACTATATAAGTTTTTCGATGTCCGTGCGTCTTTCCATGATCGTTGTCCATGTTCCATAGGGCATCGCGATTCGGTTTCCTCGGTTGTCGCCAAGGATCAATTCCACAAAAGAACTGTGTGGAGGTCTCACGCTGATCCCAATTTCCAAATATTTATAAGCAGTTGGTGACAATGCGAATCGTCTGCTCAAGATACGTGGCGTATAACGAGGTTTCGATTTATCGAGAAAACTGTAGAAAAAAAATAAAATAGATAAATGATTTATGGAAAAATAGGTTTTGGAAAAATATATGCAAAGTAATACTTACGTATCACGCTGGTTCGATGGAGTTTCACAAGGAATCGGCACGTAATAATTCATACTTGTGCTGCTTCCCACAGAGGAGTACATCGCTGTTGGTTACAAGATTCGAACTGCTTCCACACGGGTGACTGATGCAAGACTGAACATGTAAGGATCGCGTATGATTCTTCGATGTAACAAAATTATATAAGGGGAGGAAAGGGATTATTCCCCTTCCTTCAGCATTTCAAGCACCAATGTCAGCGCTGCTTACGTAGAAGTTATTAAAAAATTTTAAGAAATGGAAAAAAGTTAACGTTAAAAGAAACGCAAAGAAAGCCAACGCATCTTTCAAACATTTGTTAACCACTAACAACTAATGGGGAAAGGAAAAAGGAAATGAAACATTGTAAAGTTTATATAATTTATTTACTTGTTTATTTTTTAAAAAATTTCAACTTTTTCTGGCATGACCACTAGTTAAATAATTTTAATACAATTTGTAATGCGCAATTCTTAACATGGTTTCCACATCGCATAGTATTAGTATCATCTAGATTATTTAAAGATTCGATATCTTCATAATCCGCATCCAGAGTCTCGACGATTAGGTTTTTTCTCGCATAATTTTCAAGCAGATCCACCAACCATTCTAGTTTCTGGCATCCCTTGACGTACACCAGAGTCGGTGGCGTCTCGTCGTCATCGTCATCCTCTTCTGTACCAAGCACGGCCGATGTAATTATGCGTTCAGCCATGCTGTACGGTACGTTTCCGTCTTCCCATTGTCATCCATGGTGATTTCTAATCAACCAGGAAGCACATGACTTGTCGGATTTTGTGAGGAGACTCCACGGCATGGGGTGTGTAAAAATGTAATGCGCCAGAACGACCCCCTTTCGCAACACCGCCACCTTTTTCACGACAAATTTCATCCCGACGGTGAATCCTTGCAGATCGACAAACGTTGGCACGATCATGATGCAACGAAGGAGCGATCTGTACTGTACCTAATCGCGATGCATCTTCCTCTCTTATATCGGAATATTTGCAGATAATGCAATTTACGTGATCTTGCGCACTACGTTCGACAACGGGCTGTATTCGATTATGCGATCATGCAAAATGAGACAATAGGCGGTAGTATTCGCGGGTACATTTTCTTTGCAGTCAAATTCTATTCGCACATCCACGGTGGCGCTCTTGATGGACTCGTTCTGTCGCGAGCAATCAATGACCACAAAAGGTCCATGCGTCAGGAATGTGACCACGGTGCACAACGTTTCGTAACAATCGATTCCGTAATAAGCTTTACGGAAACGTGCATACATATCAAAAAGGATGGCGTATCGTTTTTTGTCAATGTCTAGATTCATATCGTCGTATGGATAAAATTCAAAGTTTAGATAAAGTTTCACGTTGGTCAAGTTACAGTGGTCGAATCGACTAGCATCTCGAGACAACATTCTTTCGGCCAGTTTGGAGAGAAAAGATGACATATCGCGGTTTTTCTAGCTGAGTCGCAGTTTTGACGGCCCATGAATGCTTCGTTGTGCTCTGAAGCAGGGGATACTCGTACAGATCCCAAGAACGGAAACTTATACTCAGGTAACGCCCGTTTTCCAAGGCGCGCAGCATCGATAGCTTGTTGACCTCGTTTAACGTAACGTGAGGCATTCGCCACTGTACTTTAAACAATTCGACTTCCGGCTCCATCGTCGGATTTCCCACAATGGTCTTATTGTCGCTACGCGCTCGTATCAAAATTAATTCGTGACGAGCGTTAACAACCACGCGTTTGTAATCTTCGCAAAAGCCCAGCAACATCTTGAGCGGTACGCAAAAGTTGAAATATCCTTCCGGTATGTTTGATGCAATGTCCCATCCAGCGTTCCGCATGATCGAAGCATTGTCGTACGTTAGCGATACATAGTTCTTGATAGTACTGGTTATTCCAACGTTTCTGCTGCGATCAATCTCCACGCCGTTGAGTTCATATCGAATTTCATCAAACATGAACGCCACACAATTATTTACAAACGTTGCCTGCGACTCGTCGTTCCTTTTCTTTATCCTCAATATTCCTTCAACGCCAACGTAGAGAAAACTTTCACACGGCAACGTATACAGATCCTGCTGTTGTATGGGTATTCGTATCTCGTCGCTATGCTCAAACGTTGTGTTGGCGTACGGGTTGTACGTGTGAGTCTCGATCTTGACGATGCGATCGTCAAAGACCGGCTCGCCTTCGACCTTAAGGATATCGATCATGTTTTCTCAGATATTTCGCACCGCAAATCCCAAAGATTGCAAAAATTCAACGTTCGATGCTCTTAACTTCTTCTTCGTGTTTTTAGCGCAGCCTGACAACGATAATGATGGTGATGGTGATGATTGAATGATATCGTTGGTCACTACCGTAGTGTAGATAGTCTTATCTCTTGCGTGCTCTGAGTCGTTCAATAGGAGCATTTCATATGTCGCGCACACTCACACGCGCGTTATCGCTGCTGCCGTCGTACGTGTAATCTCACGGTGATCTCCTCTCCTCGAAAATCAAGCAATTGTCCGTCTTGATCCACGACGCGTATCGTTAGCTCCGTAATGCTCCGCGCGATGATCGGTAGATAAATGATCTGCGCCGGCGTTTCCGATATCTTATATCCTGGTGGCACGTTCGGAGAAAATTCATGTATCGTATGAACACGTTTACCGTTGCTGTACGCACCCGCGGTCACGTTACACTCAATGCGGATTATGTTTATGTTAATGATATTAATCGGTTGATCGGATTGATGCCATTTTCCCGGTGGCAATATACGCTCCGGCGAAAATCCTAGCAACGATCCAATGTTGTTGGGCTTGCTAAAGTTTACTCTGAAAGCGCAATTGATCTCGCTCTTCATCGTGTTGTAATTGGCACGGAGCACCATCGGGTATTTTACAGTCTCGTCTTCGTCCTCGTAATCGTCCTCGTCCTCGTTGCCGTTTGCGCGAATTTCACTTCTGACGGTCGCCTCTCGCGCAATATCCGCGACCGATGTATGATTATCGCGATTGTTGGAACGACCTACGCGTCGACCGCGTTGCGGGCGTTTCCGTAAAATTGCGCGTTTCAAAAACTGGTGTATGGCTCGTATCTCGTACGATCCCTCGGGAATCGTAATTTCCGTGTCATCCTCGTCAAAATAGAATTTATTATTCGAGGAATTTACGTTCGGTATCGTGTGATAAGTTTCAAAAACTGTTAGACCGAGCTCGTAGTCGCCGTCGCTCAAATCTACGGCGGGAAAGTAGTGCACCGCGAGGATGCTGCTCTTCCCGGTCAGCGTGAATGTCATAGACATGTCGGGAAAACCGTTCGACTAACACTGAGTCTTTGCGGGCACCGTCAGCTTTTAAATTCGCGCTGATTCATCGATCGTCTGGAGAAATCGTAGACACAATTGTCCGCAGATGTTCTGATCATAAGTTTGAAAGGGCGTGTGATTGTACTCAATCTTTGTCACGCTCGGTTCGAAATATCGCACCAACTCCTTCGGCGGTCGAAGATTACCGAAACTGTCGAAATACATCACGCGGTTTCCCCTCTTTGCATACGCCACCCAATGAGTACCGGGGCTAGCTGCATCGTCCAAATTTACAATACCGCTTTCGTTTCGTCGTATGCCGTCGATCGGTAACGAGTCACGCATAAAGACGCCTCTAAAATACGGAATGCGCATACGCTTTGCCAGTTGTTGCAGTTGTACGTTGGTAGGTGCACCCGTGGGCATATTTAACGTCTCTTTGATGTTTTTTTTTCCTTTCTTCTTCTTTGATGTCACTCCCTGCCCGCGTTTGTATGGAGCGAGATAAAGTCCACGACCTTCCATGGCGCGATTGTGACGTCGCATCTCTTCTAACTGACGCAACGCGGCTGTGTTATCGTTCACGGCTTTTGCCACTCCCGCCGCCCCGCCGGCCAGAGAACCGAGAACTCCCAGCAACGGTAGAAACGGTAATACACCTCCTCGTTTCGATGCTGGAAGTATTCGTTTTTTCGATGCTCTCTTCTTCTTCTTTTTCACGGTTTTCAAACCCATTCCTAACTTTTGCTTGACATTCATGGTCGCCCAGACGGCTGTAGCGGCAGCTCTCTCTCCGAGAGCGGAATCTTTCGCGATGACACGTTCTAGCGCTCTCTTGGCGAGTATCTTGTCCGCCGCGTGTCTGTCGATGAGATCGTTGCTACGCGAATACGCTATATCGTGTTCGCGACACGCCGCGTCTAATGGATTAATACCTTGATCACCTCTGGCTAATCGTTCTTCCAGCCGAGTGCCCGGACCGCAAAACTGATAGCCTGGAATATGCAATTCGATTGGAAGTGCGTTTATCGCGCGGTTTAACAGGCTTCCGCCTATTTTCGTTGGCATTCGTAGCAATTCTTTATCAATGGTGTGGGAGGACCGTCGATGTGCGTTCGCTGCCACGGTTGATTGTAATGTTCGTAACACGACGATAGGTCTGAACCTCCAATCCGCTTTATATGTTTCCTGAAGCTTGTCCCAGACGTAATGA
>JASTWR010000803.1:0-77694 GCA_030770355.1 Harpagoxenus sublaevis
TAGAAGAAAAAATTAGGTTGCCTATCTTTTACTGCTCCCTATTACCGGGTTGCCAGGTATAAACAGGTGAGTTGGTATTACCAATTTACACTCATCTTTATTCTTTAATTGAACTATATATTAAAATAAAGATAATTTTATTGCAAACACAGTTGTATTAGGTTGCCTAAGCAAAATCGATCAAGACTTGCGGTTGCCGCGCTTTAAAGTCCGAATATTTGAGTAAGCGAACGGGGTGCGACAGAGAAGCGCTGAACGTATAGTAGGAGAGCTGACGACACTTTTGGCCAAGTGATTTTATAAAACACGATTTTCCGTTATAATTTGCGTGGACGACTCTCCTTCGATAATCCGAACACCTGGCTGGCCGTACCTGGGGGGTTTAGAAGTACGCAGGTGAGAAAAAAAACAGATTTTCAAGTCATAGTATAAGTCTTAATTTTTATTGGATATTGATAATTGGTCACTCAGGAACATGCAAATAAATTGCCAGTTCGATTGCTCGGGGGAATTAGTCGCCAGGCTTAATTATAAATAATTAAAAATAATTATTTTCAAGTTATACCATAAAAACTGGGTTTTTTTTAGTAACAAGTATAGTACTAACACATGTCACCCAAAAAAAGCCATGTAAAAACTTTGGTGGCAACATCTCTAAAAAAATTATTGAAAATGCACAAAGCCGGCGCGCGGCGGAGGGGTCCGACGATGGCTTCAATTGTTTTTAGCGTCCATGAATTTTTAAAAACGTGTATTAATAACTGTCATTATTGTATCAATTTACGAAAAGATTGATAAGCAATAAATAGTGTGTGAAAATAAAAAATGGCTTTGCTGGCGCAGCGTTGCGTTATTTGTGAAGATAGTGGTGATGGTCCAATTATCTTCTTTTCTGAAGAGACATTGTTGAAGTGTCGAATTGTTCTCAAGTCAAGAATTACACATGGGCTAAAATATCGAGATTTGGTTTTTCCTGCTATTCCAAATGAAATTGATGGTTATCATTCGAAATGTCGAAATAACTCATGGACGCTAAAAACAATTGAAGCCATCGTCGGACCCCTCCGCCGCTTTGTGCATTTTCAATAATTTTTTTAGAGATGTTGCCACCAAAATTTTTACATGCCTTTTTTTGGGTGGCATGTGTTAGTACTATACTTGTTACTAAAAAAAACCCAGCTTTTATAGTATAACTTAAAAATAATTATTTTTAATTATTTATAATTAAGCCTGGCGACTAATTCCCCGAGCAATTAAACTGGCAATTTATTTGCATGTTTCAGAGTGACCAATTATCAATATCCGATAAAAATTAAGGCTTATACTATGACTTGAAAATCTGTTTTTTTCTCACCTGCGTACTTCTAAACCCCCCAGGTACAGCCAGCCAGGTGTTCGAATTATCGAAGGAGAGTCGTCTACGCAAATTATAACGAAAAATCGTGTTTTATAAAATTACTTGGCCAAAAGTGTCGTCAGCTCTCCTACTATACGTTTAGCGCTTCTCTGTCGCACCCCGCTCGCTTACTCAAATATTCGGACTTTAAAGCGCGGCAACCGCAAGTCTTGATCGATTTTGCTTAGGCAACCTAATACAACTGTGTTTGCAATAAAATTATCTTTATTTTAATATATAGTTCAATTAATGAATAAAGATGAGTGTAAATTGGTAATAACAACTCACCTGTTTATACCTGGCAACCCGGTAATAGGGAGCAGTAAAAGATAGGCAACCTAACTTTTCCTTTCTACTTACGCTTTGTACTTTCGATTGGTACTGAATTTTTTGAGAATATAAATGAGTGTAGAAATAAAAAAAAAATTAATTAAATTATTTTTAATTAAGGGTAGCCTTGAGCTGATTTAATTAGGCAACCCATCCGCGATTTGTTTTTTTATTCATTATGTTTGATAAAAAATACCTTTTATTAGGAAAACAGATGGGTGAAGGTCAATTTTAGTCGGGATCTTGTACTATGCGGTAAAGTAAATCACAAAGGTGCTTTTCTCGCACTAGTGGGGTAAAGTAAGGCATACATTGAATCGTTGAGAAATAAGCAACTTTCCGCACGCTAAACAGCAATCGAAAATCGAACTTTTGCCACAGGCGTTGCAAAAAAATATTTTATAGAAAATTATATCAACCTCAGTATTTACATCAATGATACGTCGAATATCAAATTTTTTTTACTATATGATCAAGAAATCTCGCATCTCTCGTACTATTTCGTGAAAAATACGAGTAGTAGGTACAGAATATAACGTCAGAGCGGGCGATATCGCGACGACTATGCGTCTAAATATATCGATCAGTAAATAGATTCTACATAATTAACATACTTGATACACATAATGTCGTTGCGGACACGTTAATACATAAGTGTCTTATTAAAATCATCTCAATTTCATTTTAATTAACGTGACGCAACCAAGATGTAGATAAAATTTATAAATCCGTTTAAATTTTGAATCTATACACGATTAGCAAGGCACATTTAATTTATATAGTATGTATATACGCAACAGTTCATACAGATATAACCCAGTGAACATAATGTCTCAAATCGGGAGATAAGATGTCTTGAAGACGTCGTAATAACGTCCGATTTGAGACATATATGTTGTCTGGGTAAAGATTCAATTTGTCCATATAGTTTCATTTATTGCAAAAACCTTAATATACAAATGTATAATAATTTAAATTCCTCACAAAATATCCCATTGTATAATTATATTTTTATCATTTAAGTATTTGCATGTATTTTTCTTACCTGCTTAAAGTAAGCACCCCATTTTAAAAATTTTTAAATTCTAAAAGTTGTTACAGGTTTTTCTAGACTTGTTCTAAGTTGTTCCAGAAGATCAAATTTATAAAATAAGAATTTTTGCGGAAAAAAAACAATTTTTTGACCTGTCACCCCATTTCTCGGAAATCGAACTTTTAAAGGTTGTTCCAAGTTGTTCTAGTTGTTCTAAACATTGTTCTAAAGTATTAGTTTGATTGGTCAAAAACTTCGTGATATTGAAAAAACAAACATTTTGAAAAGAATGTTTTTGGCCTTTTTTTATAAACAAAATAACAAACAAAATTGTCGATTTAGAACACATTTATAACCGCGTAGAACAACTCGGAACAAAATTTTTAAGACCAAGAGAACAATATAAGGCCCACTTTACTTTTTATAGGAAAATATTATTTTTCGATTTTCTTGGGTAAAAATCTTGTTCCAGGCTTCTCGCTTGAAAACTATTGTGTTATCCACTAGAACAACCGGGAACAAAATTATTAAGACCAAAACAAAAACCTAAAGGGCACTTTACTCTTTATCGGAAAATATTATTTTTCGATTTTTTTGGCTAAAAATCTTGTTCCAGGCTTCTCGCTGTAAAACTATCGTGTTCTCCACTAGAACAACCGGGAATAAAATTTTTAAGATCAAAACAACAGTATAAGGCATTTTACTCTTTATCGAAAAATTTATTCTTTCGATAAAGTAAAGTGCCCTTTAGGTTTTTGTTGGAGCGTAAAAATTTTGTTCCCGGTTGTTCCAGTGGAGAACACAATAGTTTTACAGCGAGAAGCCTGGAACAAGATTTTTAGCCAAAAAAATCGAAAAATAATATTTTCCGATAAAGAGTAAAGTGCCCTTTAGGTTTTTGTTTTGGTCTTAATAATTTTGTTTCCGGTTGTTCTAGTGGATAACACAATAGTTTTAAAGCGAGAAGCCTGGAACAAGATTTTTACCCAAGAAAATCAAAAAATAATATTTTCCTATAAAAAGTAAAGTGGGCCTTATATTGTTCTCTTGGTCTTAAAAATTTTGTTCCGAGTTGTTCTACGCGGTTATAAATGTGTTCTAAATCGACAATTTTGTATGTTATTTTGTTTATAAAAAAATGGCCAAAAACATTTTTTTTAATGTTTGTTTTTTCAATTTTTCTTGAAGTTTTTGACCAATCAAACTAATACTTTGGAACAATGTTTAGAACAACTAGAGCAACCTGGAACAATCTTTTATAAGTTTGATTTTCGCAAAATAGGGTGCCAAATCAAAAATTTTTTTTAATTTTCCGCAAAAATTTTTATTTTATAAATTTGATTTTTTGGGACAATTTAGAACAAGTCTAGAACAACATAAAACAACTTTTAGAATTTAAAAATTTTAAAAATTGGGTGCTAACTTCACGCAGGTGAAAGTTTATCCTAGATACGTCAATGTAAAACCTGTATGTGATGGTGCATATGCCCTTACCGCTATCGACATAAATCTGGTTCGTCCACGTTCATTGTGCGTTTATCGAATCATGAATGAAATATATCCCAGTTCTATGCATTGATTTACACGTGCACGTCACGTACGGCAACAAATCATAAAGTATCAAGTCTCTTCTAAAATCAAACATTTTGAATAGGATATCAATCTTGTCATCGCTAGTTATTATTAACAAACAAAAAAGAATTGCGCATAATAAAAGACCTAAAGAATAATCTCTATTGCTTACTTTGTTTTCTCCATCATCGTCCTATTGTAATCAGTTGCATAAAAAACATATTTTTTCTTTAGATAATTTGCAAGTTCGATATATTGGGAAACTTTTTTATTCGATCGACAACTTTCCAGAGTGCATGGTAAAAATTCATGTTTTCTAGCCAAAACGTTCCTTACAGAAACGATTCACAGCAATGCGGATAGAATGTGAATGAGAAAGAAGGAAAAAGTGAGAAAAACGAAGGAAATTTAAAGTAATCCGGGGTCGTTCCCTAAGTCGTGGAAATATTTCAACGATTTTTTCGCGTTGATTTCTTCGTTTAGATCGACGATCCTTTAAATCCTTCTTGAGATATTCACCTTTGGGAACCTTCTGGTTCCTGTTAACGTTCAGTCACCCTCGCTTTCTCGATTCGAAAGAGACGAATAGTATAATATAATATTTTAAAATTGAAATAAAAGGAACATGCAGGCACACATATGCACAGAACAGAAACAGAATCCATTACCTACGTTGTTTAAAATTATGTAGATGAATATAGCAGATCAGTACGTGAAACGGTTCTTTTTTAAGCATTGCTAATAAAGGGCGCTAATTAATGGAACGTTGTACTAATACCGGAATATTATATTAATACAAAATGACTAGTAAGAATAATTTTTCTTTAGCAAGAATGGATTATAAGAATACTTTACTACGAAAACTGAATAGAATAGAAGAATTTTCTCACTGCAATTAAATTAAATGTAATTTAAATTGTTTCGCAAATAGAATAATACAATTTTTGTAATAATAATATTAATGATTATTATAAAAGAGGTTGTAACTTAATATAACTGTCAATAAAATACGTATATAATTTGGTTTTTAATAAATAATATGTATTATAAACTGTTTAATACCAAAACTTGTTAAAAGATAACAGTAATTGATTGCATGTATTATCGAAGAATTATTAAGTGATTATATTTAAAAACCTCTTGTTATCATGATCACTTCGATTACAATTATATATATTTCTCTACATTGCTTGCTTCTATCCTCTGAGGTTTAGCTTCGCTGTAACGAAATAAATGGTTAATTTTAAAACGGATTATCCAGCGAGCTGATGTAAAGCTATAAAATTTGACTGCAAGTCTCTCGTATATTCTCAAGACTATAATAGAGGCTCCGCGCGGCTATATACGACACATATCGTATCGATCGACGAATTGCTAGAGTTCAAGGAGAATCTCTAGTATGTGGCGGTCCGGTTAATTAACAAATTAACGAACGAGAAGGTGCATCAGCGAATCCGATATCGAGAAGGATGAAATATTGACAGCGGTGATCGAATGCGTGGACGTGAAACTAGATCCTTTAGTTATTTATAAGAGCGCGTAATTTCCAATGCAGCTCCTCTAAAAGAGATTCATCGAGCGAGAGCGAGAATCGCGAGCGCTCTAAAGAATTTTGTGCAAATGACTCGCGAAACCTTTCGCAGTCGTACAATTGAAGCTTTCAGGTTATCCCCTCGGGGCTATTAAGGCCGACCACCTGAAGCTTCGTTTCACCTGCGAGAGCTAGAAATCTCGCTTCTCGTCCGCACATTCGATCACCGAGCGTACGTTTCATTTTTAATGAGAATAAAGCGTCGAGGATAGTGTTCTGATGTAAGCCCGGAAATAATCAATTACAAAAATTTTTTCGGATATAATTCTCTTTATAATACGAGTGCACTTATGCAACGTCACTAAAGTGGCCGGGGCAGAAAAGAAAGTTGCTGTTAAAGCAATTTCGTTTGTTATCATAATACATCGTAGCGATTAATCAACGAGAGTTTTAGCCAATCTAAAATTAAATGGAAATATTTATTAAATTAAGTAATGATTATTTCATGTTTTGTATTAAAATACTTTGAACAACATTTAATAATCAAAAACTATGTGAATAACTTTTAAACGTTGATTAATTGACATGAGACTACTTTGCTACCTGTAACATGTTTAAATTGCTACAGCTAAATTAGAAGTATATGTTAAAAGTTTATTTCAATATATTTTATTTTCTCTCTTTTTCTAGAGAACAACCTCGAGAGTTCAATCATCACGATACTAATAGATATGATCATTCTTGATTTGCGCAGATATGGTAGAGAGAACACGGACGCGGTTTAATCGATTAATGAAATAGCACTGTATTCAAAGCCGCCTCCGGGATCAATGTCCTTCACTAAAAACGACCTACTTTTCCCACTTCGATGTATGGCGGTGATTTACGATATCGCTTGCTTATTGGTGAAATCAGTTTAATTTAGCATATTGTAATCTGCAAAGACACGTTTGATATTATGATTTTCTGTGATAAATTTAGTTTTACATGTAAACGTTCTCGTGGATATGTAACACAGCATATATTTTCCATAATCATAATTTCAATGAAATTTATTTCAAAATTTAACGCAATTACAACGCATTATACGCATTATATTATAGAGATATTTTACAATAATTCAATAAATATGAGATAATATTAATTGTTTTTGGACCGATCATTTTAATCGGAATATATATTTTAAAAAACTTAATTTGATTCTAAAGGAAGTGAGAAAAGACAATTAAAATATTATTATTAATCTGTATTTGTGAAACACCGTACCATTTATTTATAGTTGTAAAAGTTGTAATAGTTGTAAAATATTTTTGTTATTACTCTTTATCTAAACTGTAAACTTTTACTTTACTAGTACCTACTAGGTAATAACTAAAAATTAAAATATCTCTTTTTTGTTGATTACATAATATTGCTTACGTATGCTTAAAGCTCCTCTTAAAAAAGAAATAAATGTTTTTAAAGCTTTTTTTTAATAAAGTAAATTTCTAGGAAACAATGCCCCTAGTTTCTCTATCAACCTAATTAGACAAAAATCTTATTTTATATGTACTTTTGTACATGAAAAATCGCTCTTCTATATCATGAATCCCGTCACATGCTGCACTTATATACGTAATACGCAGGGAATTCACAAAGTAACGTACACTTGTCTGTAAAACGAAAACTTGCGTTCAGTCGCACGCATAATCTCGTCTCGCGACAGCACACAGTCTTTGTGATTCATCAAAAACGGATTACGACGAACAGGCCCGTAAAAGAGATGTTTGCACCGACAGACGCGTTCGCTGCTTCAGAACCACGGATGAGTATGCACTTTGACATTTTCTCAACGATGAGCCGAGCCGGAAGTGAACGATAAGCTTTACGGCATTATAGGAGCGACCGCGCTTTGTATGTACTTCTACTTATATGACTCGCTCGGTGCACCCATCGCGTGATTTATACATCGCTTTATTGAGCCTTATCCCCTACTGTTGACCACACGCTAGCTAAGAGATCGCCAAAACAATCTCATTTTACTTACTGCGATACTTTTCTACAAATTGTCTGAATTTCTTTCGAGTGATATTCAGTGCGTCATTGTCAAGATTTTATTAGGACGTACAAATCACTATTTGTTTTCCCCCCTGATTATTTGTCTTATTTTCCCGTTTTCCTTTAAATATATCTTTCTTGCTTCTCAAAACAGTCACGCGCTGTCGCCCGCTGAGATGGAAACATCACTTGATTCAAACAAACGGAAAGAATAAAAAGTAAATTATAACTTTATAGATTCTCGTCGATGTCCGTACGTGATAGAGTTCTTTGATTTTCGACGTATCCGATTATCTTTCGTATAAAACTGTTAGATGTCGCAGAATGTATATGGCAGGAAAAACGTAAAAAGATCTGGCAGAGAAAGACATGAGAGAACTTAATCAAATCTTAAAATCAATCTACTTTATCGAAGTACTTTTTATGGTTCGTAAATATGTAAAATGCCAAACTAAAACAATTACGGATAGCTGTATGTGTTAAAGCTTTTTTCTTGCTGGTTTACATTATTATTCTACAGCTTGTATTATACTAAAGAATACAATTTAAAAAATTTGGCGGATTTGAACATTTTTATTTTAAAGTAAAGAAATAATATCAATTATACATTTTGCAAAAAAATTAGTAAGATTAAGTGTGCAAGTAGAAACTTGCACATTGCTTCCTCATAGTTTTTAAGTGTGCAAGTAGAAACTTGCACATTGCTTTCTCATAGTTTTTAAGTATGCAAATTAAAAACTTGCACATTACTTCTTCACAATTTTAAAATATACAAATTATAAATTTGCAACCAACATTTTATTTCGCTCATAAAACTTCCTCTATGAGGAAGCCTGTTTCTTCTTTGATACATAATTATTAGTAGGTATTTATTAATTTGGCTTCCTCATAGAGGAAGCTTTATGAGCGAAATAAAATGTTAATTAAGCAATGTGCAAATTTATAATTTGTTTACTTAAAAATTGTGAGGAAGTAATGTGCAAGTTTCTAATTTGCATACTTAAAAACTATGAGGAAGCAATGTGCAAGTTTCTACTTGCACACTTAAAAACTATGAGAAAGCAATGTGCAAGTTTCTATTTGCACACTTAAAAATTATGAGGAAGCAATGTACAAGTTTCTACTTGCACACTTAGAAACTATGAGGAAGCAATGTGCGAGTTTCTACTTGCACACTTTTTTTTATTGTGATAAGCTTTACTGCGTTTATCACATAATTTAGACATATAGATGTTCTTTCAGATAGATGTTGATTTTGGTGGACGTTGGTTTATTTAGTTTAAATGAAATTTAAGAGGATCTCTCATATAATAGACACATTTGTTTCTTTACATTTTATTAGGTAAAGTTTAAAAATTGAAAATATAAACAGGGCATAAAAAAAAGAAAAAGAAGAAACAGGGAAAAATGAAATATAATATGTATATTGTTGCTTTTTTTCTTATTTCGGCGCCCTTGTTTTCCCAAGTGCTTGAGACTTTAGGTGTAGCGTTTAATAGTTAAAATTTTATAATATTGGTTAATTTTTCTAATTTTATTATATATTCTTGAGTCTTTTTTACCCTTATTTCATATATAATTCTTTATGATTCGGTTGACTAGTTCTTGAGTTATAGCCGTTTAAAATTTCGGGGAATCCATACATAAGAATTAAGCAAAATGTGCAAGTTTCTAATTTGCACACTTTTTTATTATATTGGCAATTTTTTTTTATTGTATTATATTCTTAGGGCTTTTCTACACCTATTTTATATACATATAATTCCTTAAGATTTGGTTGATTAGTTCTTAAGATACAAACGTTTGAAATTTCGAGAAATGCATACAAACATAGGAGCCTTATAAAGCTGTATCTAATCAACCAAATCTTAATGAATTATATATGAAATAGGGGTAGAAAAGACTAAAGAATATAATAGAATTGGAAATAAACCCCAATATCTCAAAATTTGCGGCAGTTAGAGCAACCACGAACATTTATCCAAAAATTCCAAATTTTATTTAAAAAGAACCCCTTTACCGATCATCGCCAAATTCAATCCCAACCTTCCTTAAGTGATACTCTATCGATTAAAAAAAATTGAGCCCGATATCTCAAAATTTGCGGAAGATAGAGCAATCACGGACATCAAATCCGTACATACACAACACACACACACACACACGGGCACTTTTTTAAAATGCAATTTTTCGACGTTTTACAACATTCTGAACACATTGGCAACGAGAACTCAAAAAAATTTTTTTTCACGAAAACAAAGCTTCCTCTATGAGAAAGCAATAGTAAACTGATCCGATCAAACAAAGATAAATCCGTTCGAGGAAAGCTAACATTTGTCGATGTAATCACGCTACGGGAATTATCGACACAATGCCAGCATTGTTTCCTACTCAACGCGTGGCAACATGCCTGCAAATGACATGTATTGTCTCACATCATATTTCGTGGATATGACTTATGGCAAGATGTAAGAAAGGTAAATTAGCGGCAAAGGGTATTGAGTTACAAGGATATCAAAAAGGCAACGTTATTTAGAAAAGAGTGATATGGAAGGAAACTGGTAGGGTTGGCCCTATTCAGTACTTAACATATATTAACTCATTTTAAAAGTCGGTCGCACGTTATAATGCACCCTCTAAACGTGTTAAACTTATGCTAATTCAACGTATATTAACATGTCTGATCGTCTGTGTAAAAAATTAAAAATATTGTATAAAGCAAAGAAAAATTGCAAATGATATAAATTAAAATAAGAAGGAACGTCATGATTTTATTAAAAAGAACTAACAAGTACACGAAAAAAAATGCAGTTGCTTCATTAAACGTCGACGTCACGGGCTGCCACAAACATAAACAGTTAATTCAATTGGATATTATTTAAACAAAAACATCAGATAGTTGTTTTAATAATCCAAATATTTGGATCAAGTAATATCCATTTGAATTAACTGTTTATGTTTCTGGCAGCCCGTGACGTCGACGCTTAATAAAGCAACTGCATTTCTTTCCGTGTATTTATAAGTATGTTATTAGAAAAATCTACTTATACTTATATTAAAAAAATATAATATTTAAATACAATTTGAATAATTTTATCATGCATTTAGAATAAAGAACACGTGCACATGGTTTGATTTTTCTTTTTATTATTTTAAAAATTTTTTATATTAAACATTATTTAAAATATTTTGCTTTCTACGTTTCCATTATATGTATATATTCACTTCTGTTTTATCTCTATTCTACATTCTAAGGAAAAATACACAAGTTTTACTTGCTGTTTTATATTATTTTATTATTATTATGTTATGGAAAATAAATTTGTTTTATTTCATTTCTTGTATTACCTATGTCTATTTTTCATTGAGAGATCACTTGCGATCGACCTCACAAATTGAAGCATCGCTACTGGAAATGGATAAAGCTGAAAGAGAGCCCGTGCTTCTTTCATAACGGCCGAGTCAGCGTTCCTTTGTTAAGAACAACTTTACTCACGCGGCGATTTTCTACCATAACTCGGGGTAATCGCGAGGTATCGAGCGGACAGGGGGACGTATCGGTGGAGGGATTCGACGATGCCGCGGTGGTGGGATCCTCTTGTGCAATACGGGGTGATTGATGCGTCGGAGAGGACTCAGAAGTCATAGCTGGTTCGAGTATTCCAACAAGGCTCGGTAGCAAAAGCACTGTAAGTAAATCAAAAGATGTTCGAGATCAAGGGTGCGTTTTCGAAACAGAGATGATCCTTGCGCTAACAGCGCAGCTGTATTGGAGACATTGATTTATTCGATTGATGATGTCTAGAAGATACAAATGTAAACGTTATTTTACTTGCAAAGAGTTCAGACGTTTGAGAATCAAATGCAACTATCTGAAAAAAGAAATCTCGTGTATTAACTTTATGTCTCGATTTTTTAAAATTATTCTTCTCTTTGTCTCTTTTAATTACGCATTTTAATTATATACATATATATTCACCTCAGTTATACATACGTCACAAACATTGCTAATTATACTTTAGTCGTAATCTATCAAATATAATAGAAGTTTAACGCGTTCGGGTGCAAGAAGGTAAAAGACAATTCCGCGTCAGAAATGATTGATGTTTAGAAAAAGTCACAGGTTTTTCGCTAGAAAAGACAACCGTCAAAAGATTCTACATAGTTAGAAAAACTTAATGACATGACATCGTACTTCTCTTTCATATAAGTAATATTAGTAATATATATGTGGTGTGTGTTTCAAGCATTTCATCATTCCTTTCAGTGTCTCTTTGACTAATTTGCGAGGACAGTTCTTCTTCAGTTGAAATTTAATTGGTCACTTATCTTGTTTTCAAAGAGGAGATTTAATATTAAATATCTTGATAACTTTAACTGAAATCGATGTTGAACGGTGCAGTCGTATGAAGTGAAACATTTCGTATGATTGGAGACATTGCTGGTGCGTGAAGCTTCATAAAATCATAGATGGAAGGTAAACCTTGAGAAGATGGGAGCTTCCTTTTTCTTCATTTTTTCGCAATCATCAAGACTCGCAACCGCGCCACTTGTGCACTGTGCAGTGTCCTTGATGATCCAAATCGTCCGTGTGAAGTTTCTATCCAGGATTTACCAAAAAAGAAATGATCGTTCGCTGGCAGGCGTTTTTTCAAGCTTGCTCGTGTCCTTTTTTTTGCGAATGTGAGAGGCTGCTTCGAATTTTAATTAAAAGCATGGTTAAAATCCCTAGATGCCTGGTCTCTTCGTTTCCCGACCGGCTCGTCCCGATTTCGCTATAGTCTTGCACGACGTTACTCGCGGTGCACCAGCTCGTGAAATAAAATCGGGGAAAGGCTTTGCCAAGGCGCCGGAGAGCGAGACCGGATTTCCCTTTCTCCAATTGTATGTGCGAGCGCTCCACCCCCATCCTGAAGAGGATTTTATTTGTTAAATTGTCCGTATTTCTCTCTCTGTAGCTGCACGTCAAATCGAGCTGAGGGTCTGGCTTAAGAATTTTAATTCAAGTCCACGAGGCTGCGGGCGCGTCAAAATTTTGCAAAGAAAAAGAGTTATAATTCCCTGATTATGACACGAGTCTGCCAGTTCTGACACTCAGCAAAGAAAGATCCTCCATGCGATTTTTGCTCAAAAGTTCACGGAATCGAATTAATTCTTTGCAGTGGTGCCGAATTAATGTATAAAAAATATGCTTTGTTGAAAATTATTATTTGACGAAATAATACTTACGTATTAAATTAATTTTTACAAATACATATCGAGCAACAAATATAACAAGTTCTATTTATAGAACGAAAGCAATTGACCAGAAAAGTTTTATGTAATAGTGGATGTCGTAACGTGATGTTATTGAAAATTGTAAATGCATCTCGTGTTGTACCGTACCCGAAAGTGGCGTCTTATCAGCGTTTCTCCTCTCCTGGCTTTTTCGAGCCAAAATAGGGAAATTCCTGGATTTTAATGCAAGCGGTTTTACGACGTTTTTGCACGTGGGCTGCTCCGTTGCATAATAAAGCGATTTAGAAGTTTTTTGCCGGGCGATCAGAAAAGAACAGGCACGGCCTGGACTTCCAATTTCCGCCACGAGAATCCTCGGCCTCTCGCTCGATTTTCTCGCGGCGACATCGCCGACGTCACTCTCGTTAAGGACGTTTTTTAACGAGGACTCCAAGATCGCAAATGGGAGTTGATTTCGTGAGTTTTACGACGGGGGAGGGGGGAGGATCTCTCGAGAGTTCTCGGGGAGTTCTCGCTCTCAACCTTCTCCTCTTTCCTGTCATGTTCTTCGTTGCTCTTCTCTCTTTTTTTTTATCAACCAATTTTCGCTGTTCCGCGAATACGTGTGTCGAATAAACGGTTAACTCTGCACAGAATAATTAACGTTCTAAGTGTTCTAACTACTGTTTTTAGCACGCGTGAAAAATTTCTAATGATTCAATCGCTTATATCTCATTGTCAGTGACCACATGGTCGTAGCTTTTTAAATCATCTGCAAGTTAACGGAGTGAAGTAATTTGTATGTTTTACAAATTTAATTTAGCAGAAAGTATAAAATTAGTAGAAGCGGTAAAAAAAATACGAAACAAAATTGAACAGAGGGAAACATTGAGATTTTTCAATTAACACTAGAACTACCAAGGGGGTCAAAATGATCTATTTTACATTCTTTAATAATTTATTACTTATTTTTAAAACATCTTAATTTTTGAAAATTTTCCCTGACTTTTATTGAAATTACATAGATGATTGATTTTATTAATTTGTATTTTTTCTTTTTCTCTTTTTTTTGTAACTAAGATTTTTTTGGCAGAAATAAATATATGTATATTAATCTCCAGTAGTTCTAGTGTTAAGATTTGGAGAGAGTTTATGTAAGAGATATAATGTGTGATAATCTATACCTAATAAAATCAGATATCTAATTTATTAATCAGAAAAATTATATTTTGTACCCTCTCTTTTTACAAAATTATATGTTGACATTTTGAGACACTAATGTCCATTTCTACCAATGTAGATTAACTTTAATCTCGGTTTAACTTGCTTTTCATCTTTTTCTAGTTTTAAGAAATAGAAAAAGATGAAAGGCAAGTTAAACCAAGATTAAAGTTAATCTGCATTGGTATAAAAAATGGACATAAGCCGAGCGTACGAAATCGATCGATAGCACAGTTGTTTGAGGGGTTCAAGGTTCGCGAACACGTGAATTAGCTGTTAAGTAAATATGATTTCTTAAGTTCCGCAACAAAAGTGCACGGTCTCCAGGGTATTTTTCCGAGAATTGCCACCCTTTCTCTCCTTCATTTACTCTTTCTCATCTGTATTTCTGTATCTCTTCCTTGAGAGCCACTCCACAATTGTAATATAAAATCTTCACGCTTTTTTAATTATTTTTGTCTTCTTATTTGGATATGCGGTAGTTGAAAAAACATTTTTGCGAGTTACGTCGAAGCAGATCAATCGTATCACGTAGCGATAGTGGAAAAAAAAAGGAAATAGACACTGTTTTTTCACGCGCACGCTCGCGCTGCCAGTTCGTCCGAATAAACAACGAAGCAGCTAATAAAAAAGTGGACGGTATAGCGTAAAAAAGCCGATCACCGGGAGAGGAATTGCAGTTGCGAGAGGGGTACAAAGAAGGGGGTGGGAAGGCTGGAAGAGCAGGTCGATGTGAACAGCGAAGGGGGATGCAGTCTATAGCCGGAAGGTTGCTGAACTTTCCAAGTGTCAGCCTGAAGCTTTATGCGTCTGCCTCGTCCGTTTTCTCGGAGTTTGCTTTTCTCATGCACGTATAATACGTGTGTGTGTATGCACAAAACGAAAAGCCGCCATCCCGCTTTAGCTCGGCCGGCCACGTGTACGGCGGTGGTCAAGAAAAGACATAGGACGCGTTTCCGGTAACGGATCGCCCGGATACAACGGAAATTGGTTGTTCCTATCTGGTAGGACAAAAGGGAGAGGAGGGGCGGAAATACGTGTTAATTCACAGGGGAGAAATAACGGACAGAAACGTCTCCTGGGGAGAACCCATCACGAAATATGTCTCGAGACTCTCGAGTACTGGGAGGCATTTCTTTCTGAGAGTTTCCCCTCTTCCCATTTTCTCTCAGTGTCTTTGCTGAAATTCGTCGCGGCGGAGTAGGATTTCCGTAACGGATGGCCTGGATGGAAGAGGGCGGGAATGATTTGTGGAGGTCTGAAGAAAGTTTTGACTAATTCCACTTTGAGAATCCGACAGGGAACAGGTGTACAACGGCGATTTGTATGACTTTTGCAAATTTGTCGCTTCGAGCTGAGAATAGCGCATCGCCCATGTCGTACAGAGGGGTTTCGTGATGCAGCGGTGACGAGAAACGGGAGCGTTGCTCTGTAGCCATCGTTATAACGCGAGCACGGTATAGAAATAAAAAATTTTCACGAGTTTGTTAAGAACCACGGCTGAGAAAGTTGCGCGACAACGCTCGCTGCGAGTGTCGCATCTCGCACAGAATTTGCAACCTTGAGTTCCGTGCACCTGTTTTCTCCTGAAATATTTGCGACTGCCAGAGAACATTTAACAGTAGAAGAAAAGAATTTTAAAAAACGTAAAAAATAAAGTTACTTTTTATGAAATACAATATGTTTGAACTCATTCATAACTTTTTCCGTTGTTTGTGTTTTATCGAGAAGAAAAATTTATAAAAAAAAGATTTGCACTTGTCTTTAAATACTTTTGTATTCTAAATTATATACGTTTTTAATTAAGTACAATATATGTATGTGTTATAATTATATATATATGTATATGTTAACTAATTAATTTGTGCAAACTATAATGCCATATAGATATAACGATACGTAGCGCAACGCGCTTACCCTATTTCATCTTACTTAATTTTATTACTTCTTCAAAAAATTTTTGGCATTTAATAATATATATTTTATTCAAATATTGTATGTTATTTAAGATATTTTAATTTTGATACAGAGGAAATAAAACATAATAAAGTTTTTGGAACTTTATTCTATAAAATTGTAGCTATAGCTACAAAAGTATATTCAAAAGTATAGAGAAATTTGTGTATATACAAAAGATAATGTTTGATATATCATACATTTATCATCTCTTAAGATGTCATGCTAATTGAATAATTTGAAAAAGAACTCGAAAGATTTTTAAAGGAAAGTAAGCACATACGGTCGTATAATGGAAAGAAATATTTTTAGCTTTCCTTGCGTTCCTGAGGAAAGCTATTTCTTTCTCTGAATCCACTTCTTTCACGCTTATCCAGCCCGGTACTACTTCAAAAACAACCTCCATAATACGTTTCATTTCTCGCAGATTAAAAAAATTATAAAATAAAGTGAATGTGTTTTAAAATACACATTCTCTTTCTATAATCTTGATTTCTTGCTTTGTGCTTTTTACCAGTCTTTACAATTATTATACATAATAGTAAAAAAGAGGGGTGGAGTCCCTTCTTCCACGCGTTTATTTTCCAATGTTTATAAAAGTAACGCGACAATTCGTGCAATTATCACTCACTTTTATTACCAACAGTCCAATGAGTGAACAACAAACAAAGCGTTTTTATTATTTGTTTGAAGCGTACATACATTTTACCGATCAATGTAAAGCAAATATTTTCTAGATTTTTTCTTATTAGAAAAACCTTAAACCCTTCCCTAAAAACTTGTGCATATATATTTTTTTATAGCTTGTTTTGTTGATTACTAAAAAAAAACCGCGATTCTTGGTAGAGTAGTATTTTCAAACTAAATTTTTTTTAAATGTACTAAATCTAATTTTAGAGACAACCTTATTTCCATTAACTGATTGCAAGACGTCAAAAAACCTTACAGCTCACAGAAGGTTGAAGACGCAGTATTGGTGACTAAAACCCTAAACTTATAAAAAAACTTATTATAACTTTTGAAAACGTTGCACAAAATTGGGATATTTTCAGAATGCAACATTTTATACGTAGTTAGCTATTATAATAGATGAAATTGAGTACAGCAATTGTTCGTATTTTGCAGCGTCACACTTGACAGTTACATCATTATCGACTTATTATTTCAGGATTGTAAGTAGAATGTACGCTTGCGGACTTGCGCGATTACCAATTGAAAATGTGTTGATATATAGGATATGTTTCGAAATACGGAAATTATCTCATATCATGCGATATAATAGTTTTCTTCTTTTTCCCGTTCTCTTATCTTTCCATCCCTCGTGTTTTTATTTTGTATTTTTATCGCAACAACAACTCGAGCTATCGTTCTGCCAGATGAATTCCATTATTTCTATTACACTGCGCGGCGGCGCGGAATCGAATTAAGCAAACATACCGAAAGGAGGAAAACGCGTATAGAGAGAGGAGTTGTCGCGAAAACGGTGGTGAGAGCAAGGGTGGTTTTCAACGGTTTAGGTTCTGATAAAACGCGATAACGGCTCACGGTATCTCTGGTATATAACGACGGGGAACGATAACGCCTCACCGCTTTTACCAACACCGACGACTCGCTTTTGAGTTCTCGTTTTAGTCGACGTACCCCTCTCCCTCGCCACTGTTCCGCTCTTTTCGACGTTTACGTGAGTGTCAATCCGCCCACCGTACCTATCTCTGGCGACCAAATCTCTAGGGAACGATCCGGGTACGGGATAATTGAATGACCGCGTTTGCCTATGAATTAGTAGCCATGGATTTATTGACTTCGCTTATTTCGGCGATATCACACTCGAGAGAATTTTCTAATTACTCCCTACTCGTTATTATCAAATGGATTTTTTACGGCAAAGAAGCTACATAAAAGTGTAGCGAGCTATTCATTATTCTTTCAAGTTACAATAACTACGGTCTTAGTTTTGTAGAATACATTATACAATTTGATAGGATATTTTACAGTAAATTCTACTTAAGCATACGCTCTTAATGTAAATCGCCTTCTAGACTCTAAAGGTATATAACATTTTTCAAAAATTTACGCCTCTCCGCTCTTTCAAGCCATTTGTCGACGTATTGACAAATTCATCTACTGTTACACCTTACAATAGTCGCTTGTAGATATCGCTATCGGCAGAATCATGAGTGTCTGGCGACACCGTCTGTTTCCACTACTGGAAATCAGAGACGTCCATTCCTTTGTGTGTTCCGGACTGTGTCGGAATCGATCAGTTTTCGTGACTTTTTCTATGTTACTGCTAAAGTGTTCGTAACTACTCCTGTCTCGTTGCAAACGAACAACAATCCTGAATATAAAAATTTTATTTTTTTCTTCGAAACAGAGGGAGAAATAACAAGAAGAATAGAAGCAAGAAATGTGGTAGATTTACTCATTTCGGCGACACACCAAGAATCGTAAATTAGATATCAGGCAATTTAAAGTTCTCCAGAACTACGAGCAAATGCGAAAAATTCACGTTATTATTCTATATATAAAAGTATTAAAAAATAATTAAAATAATAGACTAGATAAATAAATAATAGAGAAACAAGTATTTTAAAAATATTTTAACTATACATATATATGTCAGACACATGCGACAAGTTATATCAAGAGCAACGATAAAATATTTGAGTTTTCGCGTTTCGCTTAAGGTGCCCTTTCCACGCCGCGTCACATTTCTGACATATGATTTACTTCCAATTTTGTTCGTCTTTCCAGTGGTTCTCGTATCTCTTTCGTCGACCGTCGCCTGATTACAGAAGTAGTTATAGCTCAAAATGTGAGTCTTGTATCACATATAGATAAATTCATGTATTGTACGACAGTCAGCCCAAAAGCTTGCCGTGAGAGAGAAAAAAGAACGAAAGGATGGGTATTACAAGGAAATGACGTACTAACTCGAGCTCCGCTGAAACCATTCGTGAAAACCGACCAATGGTTTCGCGTGAAGAACTGTAGAAATTGCTACCGACTTCCTATCGCTTTGAAAGGAAATCGTAATTTCGTAACAAGTTGCTCTAAAACCCTCTTACCGTTCTTCGATCTGTTTTTGCTTGTGCATATCGTCTTTGTTTTCTTATCTAATTTTTGGAATACGTGTTATCAGATTATTATAAAATGTTTATATTAACAATCCAAATGGCTTTCAAAAAAACAAAATATATTAAAAAATTATTTTATGTTACTTTACATGCTTCTAAGGATGAAAATTTACTTCCACATTTTTTTTTTAATTAAATGCAGAAGCTTAAAGGTATAAATAAAAATATCAGAAATACTTTTTGTATTATATTAATGCAACTGGTCTTATGAGACAAGCGAATTTTATTACGAGTTTCGATTTTTTATCCCGGTTATCGATTGATTCAAACTTCAGATGATACGATTATTTACATATATTATGTCCGCGAGAATTTCGCCAATTCAAATGTATATAGCGTATTTCACCGCACTCTCATAATTGATTAGAACATTAATTGTTACTTCCGCATATATTAGCTCATCAGCGCAATGTGACATTCGCGCGGCTTGCCGAAAATCTGTCACGTACTTGCTAAGTCGACTAATGATTCGACTAATGATTCATCAGCCGTGCCTGTTACGAAACAGTTTGCTTAATGAGTGACGCCACCTTCTTGCCTCACCATGCTCCGCATCGGTGCGTATTGTTGCGGCTGATGGGACAACCAAAGTTTCTAGCTCATTAATTATCACCGTGCTTGCGTATCACGGTATCATCGCGCCAGAATGGACGAAGCTGTTGGTAATTAGTATTACCTCAATTAATGACGCTGGCAACGGCGACCATGACTGGTGTCTGGTTTAGGACGAGCCGCAACAAGCGTAAGTTTACGGTCATCGAACCTTCGAGTCTTTATTTCAGAGAAAAATCTGAATTTTTCATGAGTTTTTTATCTAAAATTCGTTTGAAATTTATAACTATCATTTTTGGACTATTTTTCGATGACTCTTGACTGTATGTTCTTGATGCCCTATAATTTTATGTATATAATTTTAGTTCTTCTCAATAACTGTAAATTTATAAAATTTGTCAATATTTTACCGTTTAAAAAATGTATCTTGATATCTCAATTACTTCACATGATTTTACATATTAGCTCATTGTGAATGAGGAAAGGTATATGTCCATCATAACGGGCACTAAGTGCGAAAGGGTTAATCTGTAGGCTAATTTAGGCAACTGCCGTGATAACCTCGCGCAATTAATCGTCCGTGATTCTCGACATTGATACGCGAGCAGCCGCCCGGCGCGGTGACGCGACGTGATAACGTAATCGTCTGAGAAATAAAGCCTCTCAAGGAATAAAGGCTACTGTTTAGCGCGACTTGTCGCAGGGAAATAAGGTCTCGGTTTTTTTTATCGCGCTTAGCACGCGCCACCTTAATGAGGGGGGCGTGCCAATGAAATACGGGCATTTTGCGGAAGAACTCGCTTGTTCGCGGCGGCGTGTGCGTGGACGTTTATAGACTAGCGAGACTAATAGCGACGGGCAATATTAGCGTTAACGGTCGAACGTTGGAATTATTTAATATATAGGATAATTGTTAATTAATATACGCGCAGTGCGTGAAATGTATCGCCCATCGCGCTGTTGGTCTATCCGCTGATAATTTAGTAAATATACATACATATCTATTGAGAAACTGAAATGCAAACTGATGAAATATAGATTGTAACGAGAATCGATCTTGTAAATATCCTCCCGAGACGTTACGTGCATGATAAATTATAGTATCAATGATTTTTTGATTATCCGACATCGCTTTACCACTGTCGTTAATGTAAAAGCATTACACAGCAGTATTGCATTCTTTAATAACTGAAAATACCATCGTTTATTGCGAACACTGCATAAAAAAGCAAGAGTCTGCAAGTCTCAAGCACCAAAAGAGGATGGAAAAGAAAAGAGAGAACAAAATAAAGCAGACTAGAAATTCGAGAGACAGAGTACCAACCTGATCTTCTTCAGAAAAAAAATGTTGAATGTGTGTAATCTATATAATTTGAGGGTCCTTATATTTTTATTATTGCACATCTATATACAATTTTTATATTATTGAACCGAAAATTAAAAATTTAATAGTATATATAAGTCTTAACATTAACCATTCAATTTTATGGATCAAGAACATAATAGATAGTAGAAAATGAGACAATCTCGGATCTAGTTGCAATTCAGATGAGCAATGCACGTCTGCGCGGCATTGTCGATGTAGATCGCGTATTTATCCCGTGCGATAACGAGGGTAGAGTTCAAGAAAGCACACCTCGGTCATTATAAGTTCGTGGAAGTCGGCGAGATTGTGAGACAAAAGAAGAGAGAGGGGAGAGAAAAGGAGAAAGAAAAAGATAGAGAGAGAGAGAGAGAAAGTCCAGGTCTGAATAATATAATTCCACAGATATTCTTCTTCCCGCCCATTCTTCTGCTTTCATCATCAAGGATCGCAACTGCGCTCCTCGCATCCTGACCCATTACTTACTTTTCTTCTTGTTTCACCCACGTCCTATCTTTCTTCCCCTTACATCGGAAACTGCGAGACGCCGACCATCCCGGATAACGTCCTGATGCAGATGCAGCTTCATCACGTCCGGTCGTGCACGGCTCGATAACGGCGTGCTACTTTCTCGCGACTGCGGCCTTTGCCGAGCTCAGCGTGCAATAAATATGATAGCAACGACTCAAAAAATCGGGGACGAGTAACTGTTCCCCGGGTTTGTGAGCTTCTACTTTTATCGCGAATTGTCGGGCAGCAAGTTTGCAAAGTACCTAATTAGTGTTATTATTCATAAACGTATAGGCTTCAACTTGGTAAGTCGTATAATACGTGAAAAAAGTTGCTTGTACGAAAAAAAATATAGGATCTTTTTTGTAAAGAATTGACTCTCGAGTTTGTTAACGATAAGCATTAATAACTTTTAATTGTGAAGAATCGCGAGTACTTTTGGATCGCGTAAAATTATTTTTAATTTTATTTGCGTATCCTTAAATATACAACTTTTGTGTTCGATATACAACGTGATACTGAAGATAATATCATAACTTATTTATTACATGAATTGAAATACAGTCGACACTCTTTATTCGCGGGGGTTACGTACCTGACAACTGCCGCGAATTAGTCCAGTCGGCACGTCGTTAAAAATGACAAAATAATCAACTAATTAGGACAAATTGGAACAAATTTTAATCGCTTTGTTTGGGTGTCAGTAATGACGCACTATAGTTATCCCCCACCCCCGCGGCGTGCTTCAGCCGCCATCTTGGAAGAAAGGGGTGAAAAATCGGTTTTTCGCGAATATCTCAGTTTCCATTACACTTAGGCTAAAAATAGTCCTATACAATATTGTAGGAAATTAAATTCTTTACAAAAAAGATGCTATACTTTTTTTTCGTACAAACAACCGTTTTTCACGTATTATATGACTTACCAAGTTGAAGCCTTTATCTCTTTAAGGTAGTCCTTTCGCAGCACCTAGTCAAGTAACAGTCCGTCATGAGGTAATTGAAGACAAACATATTGCAACATCCCAATAATTATAATAATATAAAATATAATTTTACATGCATGATTTAATCGTATTTAATTATTTACTAATTAAAAGAATATTACAATAGTAGTGCGGTTAGACTCGATTTTGTCGTCTGCAATTGACGTACAGATACATTATTTGGCAACACCGCAGTAGCTAGTCTCTTGTAACCACACGACCGTGCCGTGCTTATAACCTACAAATTTGTCATCACGTCTCCGTCTCTGTGTCTCCGCCTCTGTCTCTGTATCACGTCTCCGTCTCCGTGTCTCCTAATGTCTAGTCCCGGCTCTGACATACAGCGTTGCCAAATTTACTTCGCCACCATGACGGTACGAGTAAAGCAATATGCGATTGGATCCACTACTTATTTAACCTCATATATCAGAGCAAAACATTCGCTAAGCCCTTATTTTCAAGGTACGTACGAAATCCGGAAACTTCAAGGAATATTTTAAGACATTAATAATGTATTCATCTAATCGGTAAGTACATGTATTATTCGTTGAAAGCCGATTTGCATCATTCTATCTTTCTCGTTCATTAGATGTAAACAAGGATAGCACGCTCCGCAAACGCACATTTAGAATGATTTATTTCTTGTAAAGTGTCGTCAACCTCACCTGATTTTTCGTACACATGCCCCTTATTACTGTATATTTAACATATATCAAATTTAAGTACCTATCTAATACTTATTCTCATGAAAGGACTACCTTAAAGTATCGTAGAATCAGTGGATTTCACCGAAATACACTGATTTCGGTGAAATACACTGATTCTACTTATTGTTAGTACGTTTATTAATAATAACACTATCCAACACCATTTTGCAACATGAGTGTAAATAGTCATTTCCTATGTATTTTTGCCTTCTGAACATGAATTTGTTGTTCAAATTTGGCTATCACTTCACAATTTTGAGAAAAACGTCGACGTTTTTGGCCTTTTTGACGCCATTTTTCTCAACATTGTGAAGTGATTGCCAAATTTGGACAACAGATTCGTGTTCAGGAGGCAAAAAAACGTCGGAAATGACTATTCACACTCATGTTGCAAAATGGTGTTGAATATTGTTATTATTATAAACGTATAGGCTTCAACTTGGTAAATCGTATAATACGTGAAAACAGTTGCTTGTACGAAAAAAAATATACAATCTTTTTTGTAAAGAATTTAATTTCCTACAAAATTGTAATGGAAGTGTAATGGAAACTGAGATATTCGCGAAAAATCGATTTTTCACCCCTTCCTTCCAAGATGGCGACTGAAGCACGCCGCGGGGGTGGGGGATAACTATAGTACGTCATTACTGACACACAAACAAAGCGATTAAAATTTGTTCCAGCTTTGTCGTAATTAGTTGATTTTTAAATGTACTTGCCGACTGGACTAAATACGGAATCCGCGAATATGGAGTAGTTAAATGTATGATAGTATATGGGATACGTTCCAAGAAAAATCAAGTTAAACAAAAAAATCTAAGACAAGATTAATATTTTTATTTAAATTAATAAATGTGCAATGTATATAATGAGTTTATGTATTAAATATATACCTAATTTTAACTAATTTTAGTTGTTAACTGACTTGAAAAATGTAGTTATTTTGGTCTGCTGTACATGTTGCAGCTTTTTAAATTGATAATTCGTATAATCATTCATTGCCTCTTCTATTTTTCTTTAACCCTCCGTAGTCATCTCGGGTCAATTTGACCCGAGCCTCAACTTTGCTCGTAAATATCTTGCACGTAATTTGAAAATTGGCGGGCATGAGGCCCTGTAGCAGTAGTTCAGAGTATCAACTATTGGCGTTTTTGATTTACGACTCAAACCGACTCGGGTCGCATCATGTATACAGGACTCTAGCATCATTGACGTGGAATACATACATATCTATGTATGTATTCCACGTCCATTGATGCGACCCGAGTCGGGTCAAGTAGCAAATCGAAAACGCCATATAGCTTGGGATGCTTCCCGCGCACTGCGCAAGACGCAGTAGCCGTTGCGCCTCGTTGCAGTTCGGTGTTGGGTCAGTCTGACCCATGTGTGACTTACGTGTCGGTATACATAAATTCAATAATGGCGTACAGTTCGGAAGGGCATAAGGCTCATATTGGATGATAAGTTGACAGAAACCGAAGAAGCAAAACCAGAATTGAGCAAAAGAGCGAGATGCTTCCTGTGCCCGAGTAAAAAAGATATGAAAACAAAAAGTCAGTGCCACAGTTGTTCGCGCCCCATGTGCAACGACCATCGGGCATATATTTGCACTGAATGTGCCGGACAAGACTAAAATCATTAGTTTATAAATAAATGTGACTTTTTCAATTTTTTATAAAAATTAAATTTATTTGTAATTTTTTAACAAAAATTGTCGATTTTCTTTACTCAAAAAACCACCTCCGTCACCTAGCGAAATAAATACCTTTTTTAAATGGTACACTAATATACAAATTTTTTCTTCATTTAGCTCTGTTTCAAGAACATAATTGTAAATTTTTAGCAAAAAATATTAAAAATTAAAAAAGTAGTAAATTTTTTCGTAAAACTCAGTTTTTTTATAAACACAAATTTTTCGCGAATTTTTTAAATATGTTAACAATTCCTGAGGCACTTCTTTTTTTATAGCAATCAATTTAGCAATATCGCAAGTACATTCGAGAATTTTTTCAACACGATCGGTGGATAAATGGTCAAATGGCGAACGATCAAAGTTTGCTTGGGTCAAAATGACCCAGAATGACTTCCTTGTTTGAAAAAATAGGTGTGACTACGGAGGGTTAATTTTACATTATTAAGCAAATATTAACTTGCTTAATAATGTAGAATACAAATTCATTTACCCAATGCAACCAAGAACCCAGAGCACGAGAAAATAAAGAAAAATAAATTGATGCGTCAATATGCAAAATAAAAGCTTAACGTTACAATAAATAACTGAATTCGACGGACGTCAAAAATTAAAAAAGTTTAAAAAAATGACAGTAAAGGTAAATAATGTGTGCTAAGTTAATAAAAAAAATAAATATGGTAAATAAAAAAATTGTTACAATAGAGACATAGGTATGATGTAGAAACTCTTACCTAATATTGGACTGTACATTCAAATTGTTTTTCTGAAGTTTATTGTATAACATTTTGGAGATAAGTTTTTTGCGATGATGTATATCCGCGAATACTGAAATATCTATCCGCGAATAAAGAAATGTGGTCACAAATATGTTGACCGCGAATAGCGAATTCGCGAATAAGGAGTGTCGATTGTACTATACTTCGCTGCTTCAAACTTCAATTATTTAAGTATTGCAAGCTGCTTTTCAATTAAAATTCACCTGAAATGCATATAAATGCTATCAATTTGCATCGACAAATAGAACTGGCAGGAACTTTCGACCGTCAGTTGCATCGGAAGATGTAATATATCTTGTGAAAACGTCAAGAGAGCTCCTACAAGCCTATAAAGTTCGACTTCCTATTCCGCCGACGGCCACGTACCACCGAATCTTCCAGCACAAACGTCAGTGGATTTTCGATCCGGTTCGTTTCGCTTCGTGCCTTGCCTAAAATCCTCGTAATAGGAATGATCCATCGAAATCCGTCAAGTTTCTCCATTTTTCTTTGAAAAGACCCAATTTCGCTTTCATTCTTGTTTGCATTTTTTTAAGTGCAAGATATATTGCACTATAAAATTTCCATATTTGCTGTACCTACTCTTATCTTTAAATTAAAATGTTATATCTTAATTAATCTGATATGAAAAATTTTCTTTTTAATTTGAAAAAACATTTTTAAAAAAAATAAAATAATTGGTAGAAAACTTCCTTAACTTTTTTAAATATGTAGAATAATTTAAATAATTTATTTAAACAGATAAAATAATTTAAATATCTAATTCTTTTTTTCTCAAAAAAGAAATTCTGGCTAAAGTTTTTATTACATAGTATATATATAAAAAAGATAAAAAATATTTCTACATATTTCTTAATAAATTTTATAACATACACTTTTCCTCTCTTTTTCACAATATATATCTAACCGCGTTTTTTAAGATAAAATCGATATTGAGAAAGATTTGCACATTTTATAAGTGTATAAGAAGGTAACATGTGTTGAGGTGTGGATTTTCCCCTTCAATTGCAATCGACTTTATCGAGTGAGATGGGATCAAGCCGAAAACAACATCTGTGGAGTGTCGGCTTCAGATAGACGCTGGAGCCAGCTAACACCGTATTTGGACCCGGACCGGGATCAAGCCTTCGTCCGGTCCGCTGATCGTAAAATCTCGAGGGAGTGTCGTGAAACTTAAAGCCGCGCACACCTGTCCGCCCGAAGCATTTATGCTCGCAAGTTTCGCAGGGTAAGCGCCTGGAACGCAATTAAATGTATAATCCGTAGAAAATCAGACGACGGCAATATACAAATGATACCTCCACGGTATCTCTTCTTCGCGCTTAATACCTTTTTCCATTTCATTTATTCGATACTATCGACGTTTCGAACAACTTACTTTTGCTGAAGCTAGCTGATTGTGAGTCGAAATATTGACATTTGTCACGTGAGCTTATCTATGTACGAGTACCTTTTTACATAATATAATACGTTTAAATAATTTTGAAGTTTAAGATAAATTTTATTAAACATTAAACGAAAAGGTACTTCTAATCTGTATTTTCTTCTGAAGTTACTTTTATAATTATCGAAATGGTTACTTACAAGATTACTGCATTTATAATGTAAGACTTTGAAATTGTTACATATCTTTTTCCTTTCATTTAACTATTAATATATGGTAGAACACGGACAAATCTATATTCTTACGGCACATATTCCGTTCGCAATTACGTGCAAGTACTTTCGGTTGACTGAAATGAGGCTGTCCGGATGCTGCAAGATACTGCGGTGGATGATGAACGAGTAGAGAAGGGTTGTTACAGTCGAGAATTTTTATTATTAGCCAAGACAAGAAATCTAAAACGATTGTTGTTTTTTGTTTAGCAAACCCCAATTGAAAACAGTAATAATTTCTCATTGTCAGAAGAAGAAGTAGAAATAAGATGCAAAAACGATTTAGATTAAATTTAAATTGTGCAGCACTTTGAACAAAGTTTTAAACTGTTGTCATAAAATTGTAATGTTAATATTAAAGAATATTGTAATGTTAATATTTAAAAAACATTTATTTTGTTATTTTTCTAAGATATTCAATTCCGTTTTCTTTTAACAATATTTTGAAATATCTTTGTCGTTCTATTTCCATAAAATATATTTTTCCATTTTATTAAAATTGAAATTTTTAAAAGACGATATTTCATATACAACATATTCTGAATTTGCGCATATTGTAATACCGTAAAATAAATAACTTTAAAGCGTGTAAATGTCTATTTGTTTAAATAAATTTGTTTACCGGAAACTCTTGTCGCCGTCTTATTCCAAACGATCACGAATTAAGACTGCTGACGCAGCTGGTAAGAAACCACGCTTACGGAAAATCGAGAACTTTCGCAAACTTTAGAAGTAGAACACGAATAGTGGTGGCAAAGATCAAATGGGCCGTGTCTGTTTTATCAAATTGACGAGACGACTCAGACTGATCTGCTAATTCGAGTTAATTATTGCTTTGAGACGATATACAGGGTGTTTTATTTTAATTAATACAGTCAATTTTCTTTGAAACTATCGATGATACAAAAAAATGTTTCAGATAAAAGTTGAACGGTTTCAAGGGGGTCATACAGTGGTGACCTTGGTCTGACCGTGTGACGTTTACGTGAGGTCAGGTGAAGATCAACTTAGTTTTTTTAAATGGAAACCCGTATTTTTTATCACATATTCTTGTAGCTGATGTCGAGACGTTTTCAAAACACTATAATAAAGTGTTTTTTCATTAAGTACATTTTGAGTTATGAGACTTGAAAGTTACAATACCGCCGGCAATAGCATTACCAAGTAAAAGGTGTACCGCGTCGAGGTTGCAAATTTTGGAGCAACGTTTTTATCGATTAATACGCGGAGATAATGACATTACCGATGCAAATACTATCTGATCCGAATAGAATTATCTCACATCAAATATGATCTGGTCGTTCCGATTAAAGAAAAGTTGTGACACGTGCTTACAAGTTCAATTGTCCAGAATAGTCTCTTACAGTTAGAGAATAGAGAGACGATGACGGATACACCTTGGGTGATGCTAATGCCGACGGTACTATAAAGTTCAAGCCTTAATAACTCGAAAAGTACTTAATAAAAGAACACTTTATTATAGTGTCTTGGTCTCGACATCAGCTACAAAAATATGTAATAAAAAATACGGGTTTCTATTAAAAAAAACAAGGTTGATCTTCACCTGACCTCACGTAAACGTCACAAGGTCAAACCAAGGTCACCATTGTATGTCCCCCTTGAAACCGTTCAACTTTTATCTGAAATATTTTTTTGTATCATCGATAGTTTCAAAGAAAATCGACTGTATCAATTAAAATAAAACACCCTGTATATAAGATTTATTAATGTATTTAATGTATAAACTGTCACATGTATGTACATTGTTTGTATTATTATCACAGTTTAACAACAAATGACTTTTTTTCGAACACCAAAACGAGACTAGTCATTTCCTGTAGTTTTTTGGACATTAAATACAACTCCGTTTACCAAATTGCTTTATCACGTCACAATTTTGAGAAATTTGCAGTTAAGATTGCAAAAAAGGGCTATTTTTACGTACTCAGTCATGTTATAACTACGATATGTGACGTGCTGGAGAAGTTTATTGCGAATCAAAATTAAGTATGCTGTTAGGACTTTCAGCCCTTAAAAGGAATTTTTTGTGTCTGTTATGGTTAATAAGATATTCATTGTTAAATATGGGATTTATTGCAAAAAAGCTGTAAATTACATAGATCTATATTTTTATATACAAAATTATTTGCTATAATTTAAATATGATTTAATTTTTATTTTTTATTTAGAATTTGTCAATTTTGACATTGGATTCGTATTCAGCGACTTGAAAAACCCTTCAGTTTAAATAAACATAATTGAAAGCTACTTGACAAATCGTCAATAATCTAATTCACAGCTTTTCCGCAATAGACCCCATATTTAACCATAAATATTTTATTAACCATAGCCGACACAAAAAAATTACTTTTGAGGGATAACAGTCCTAACAACATACTTAATTTTGATTGCAATAAAACTTCTCCAGCATGTCACATATCGTAGTTATAATATGACAAAGCACGTAAAAGTAGTCCTTTTTTGCAACTTTAACTGCAAATTTCTCAAAATTGTGACGTGATAGAGCAATTTGGTAAACGGGACCGTATTCAATGTCTAAAAAACCACAGGAAATGACTAATAGTCTCGTTCTGGTTATTTTTTGTTAAACAGTATTATGTAACATTTAATATACAGGGTGTTCCTAACGAAAAATGTCTACCCCCTATATTTCAAAAACGGCTCAAAATTATGATTCGCGAAATACGTGTTTAATCATCTCAAGAGGGTACATCGTTTGAAAGGGCATAAAATAAGAAAAATTTTGACGCAAACCAGAGGTCGATAAGTTAAGCCGTTCGGTAGTTATTTAAGGTCAAAAATTGGCTTTTTCGAAATTTGACCCTAAATAACTCCCGAACGGCTCACCTGTCGACCTCTGGTTTGCGCCAAAATTTTTCTTACTTTATGCCTTGTCAAACGATGTACACCCTCGAAATGATTAAACACGTATTTCGCAATTTTTTATAATTTTGAGCCGTTTCCGAAATATAAGGGATGGACACTTTTCGTTGGAACACCCTGTATGTAATATGTAATGTATGCAATATTTAATTGAGGACGAGATATATCGTTATTTAATTTTCGTAGTTTGATTTCGTATAAGTGTCGCAAATAGTTATAAATATGAATCACATGGCGTGAAAGCCTACTAGGAAACTATATCGGAGAAGCGCGAATTTTCTGAACCAACAACAAGAGTCATCTTAACGAAGGGAGGGTTGCTGTTACATAGTCGAAACCCGTAAGGGGGCGCCAAACGGCTTCGCTGTGCTTATTCAGCATTTCGTCGACTATCCTGCGAGCTTTTAAAGATGACGTCACAATGGCGCGGAACGGAGTGGCTATTATGCACGGTCCACGAGCCCAAAGTCATAGCCCCGCGCGATAGCTGGTAATGATTGTGGATGGAAGGAGGAAACACGGTTATTTCCCTCCGGTCCCAGAGGGGGTGGCGAAAAGAGAGTCTGCTGGATAGTTGTTAACCCTCCCTTCTCCTTACTCCCTCGGGACAATCGTCCGTAGCTCGACCGGGAATAAGTCACCAGTGGTGCTTTTACACAAACGAATTGCGAAAGCGCGGCTGTCGAGCATGTATTTACTCTGTGTTTTAAGCCCTTCGGCTTGCGCATTATTATTTCGAGCATGTAAAGCAACGGTAATTGCTGTTGATTTACGAATGAGTTAAATGAGCGAGCATCCACGCGGCTGCTAGATGTATTGCCGCGGGTACATGAAACGAAGTTTATGTGTCGAATTTCATTGAGTCGATGTCACATCAATTAAATGCGACCTACTCACATGTCACTCGTGGCATGTGAGTAGGTCGCAGCTACGCGTGAAATCGGCAGAGATGGACAATTAATTGTCGTATGTGTTCGATTTGAAAATCGATCAATTAATGTCAGTTGCTGCGAGATGATCCAACGAGAGAATTCATATAATAGGGTTTACAGAGATTATAAAATACATGTAGGTATGTATATTTATATATTTACATATCTATAGTAGAACTCCATATAACACACGGGGAATATATATTTCGTGTTATAATATATGAATCCATGTTATTTGATGTTGGTGCTAATAATTTCTTAGAAGAGAAGAGAATAAAATATTGAGACATTTTTAAATTTTGGATGAATATAAGAATGACATACAGAATCCATGATGGTGAATGATGAACTAAATCAATAATATCGAAGTAGAGGATATTCTAATACGGTAAAGAATAATATAATAGAATAATACTTAATTACACTACACTTTAGATTTAGAACAAACACGATAGAAAATGAAAACATTGTATGTTACAATATAGGTATTTTATACCAACTGATTAGCGTATATCTATTGCCGATCTATTGCCGATGTTTGTTTATGTATAGAGACATGATGTTTTTGCTTATTTTTGTTTGCGATTCCCACGTACTACCTTGCATAGAGATCTTGCTAATCTTTTCGGTATATCCATTGTTTTTAGAATATCGTAGATTTATCAATTTAGAAAGACAAAGATTTAATAAAGATCTGTATTTAGCACTAATGTTAACAATGGTATGTTCTCCAAAAATTTTTGTTAATAACTTTTTAATAAACAATAAGTGCAAAACCTTTTGAGAGCTAGTCAGGTAATCATGAACTTGATAACATATGCTGACTAAATCGTGTCGCCAAAGTTATCGTAATCTTTCCGATTTCTGACAAAAGACTGTAAATTATTTCGCACGAGAATAAGTCGAGCAATATTTTTGGACGGAAAGTAACAAGTGAGAGAGGATGGCAAACGTAGAGAAAACCACGAATAATTTTACAGTCAACGAGTAAAAAGAAATATTGAAAGAGATATATAGGTCTATCAACAGCAAGTATAGAAGTCAAACTGATAGCAAGAATTATGAACACAGAGATCCGACAGGCGAATGAATGTTGAAAGAAGAGAAAGACAAATCAAAAATTTTGAGAATATGAGCGTGCAAAACAACGCGCGAAAAACGATGATACCGAACATCTTCGACAGGAGATAGAACTTTGCGAAGAGAAAAAGAAGTGATGGAGCGAAAGTTTTTGGTGGCACCATGAGAGATTGAGTTATTGAGACGGTCGTAAAACTCAAATAACGATAGGCGCAAGTCGGCAAGCGATATAGCAATTAGAAGTCCAGCAGTCTCTCACGAACCGGTTGCATTGAGTGTATGTACACTGCAAATCCAAGTGTGTTATTTTAACATGTATAAACGTCTAAAAATGACACATTTGGCCGAAGCTCTTTTTACATGTTTCTTTATAAGTTAAATTAACACAGTTGTGTGTTAAATTAACACGGTTAATCGTATTAAAATAAAAGTTAACACATTTAATCGTGTTAAATGACGTAATTTAAAGCCAGAAATGTGTAAGAACAGCTTCAGCTAAATAACACACATGGATTTGCAGTGTAAACGCGATTATGGGCCTGTTGAGATATTTTGTGAGTGGCAGTGATATGTTCGAGGCATGGGAGAGACGTGTCAAGTTTCTTCAAGATGCATATGGATTGACGCGAATGATTTAATAAGAATTATGATTAGGTCACGTCTGAAGGGCAAAGCGCAAGAATGGTTCCACTTGACTCCAAATTATACAAAAATAACCGTCGATAAACTTTTGATCAAGTTAAAATATATGATCTTTTGCCACGAACCGAGTAAGGTGCACGTGAGAAAGCAGTTTGAACAGCGTACGTAACCGGTGATGAAGAGACCTTCAATGCCTGTATCAAATGGTGATAATGGGCAATCGAATCAAGATCGACGAAGGTGAAATAGGTCGAACATATTGTCAGGTATTTAGGCGGGAAAAAGAGGTACTCCATTGTTAGGGTTAACACTCTTTAATAAACTCTTTATTAATAGCTAACAGTCGATATACACGGGACTCGTCTCCCGGTACCCATGTGGATCGTGCTCGTTCACGGCTCTACTAAATGTTTGCTGCGGGGACCACACGTACGGCCCTCGTTTCGCTTTCGCGTTTCGACTGTTATTCTATCATTCTATTGTCATACATCACACATATTATTGAGGGGATTCCAGATCCACTGCCGCAAGGTTCAAGTTCAACGTTTTAGAACTAAAAAAGCGTTACCGGAGATGTTTGTGAGAGAGAGAGAGTTTGAGTTTGAGTTTATTTATTATGCCATAGTCAAGACTTTAGGCAAATAATGAATAATACAAATATATACATGAAACAAGCAAGAGCGAAATACAAAAGACAGAAGTTGGAATATGTTTAAACTAAAAAGATACAAGACGCAGTGTGATAACTACAATAAAGCAGTAAGCAAAAGTGGAAACAATGAAGATAATAATGACAATATAGCAAAAGGTAATAATATTATTTCCTCTTTAGCCAATGCTTCACTACTTATTATAAAACAAAATAATTCGAGTGAAACATGTTTGAATATACATAATTAATATGATAATATTGCGTCACATAACCAAAATTTCGTTGAAAAAGTGTAAATTATCTGAAATACTGCAGAAGAATTATAAATCAACGGAATTCAGTTATTGTGCTCTCTCAAACAAAAAGAACATGTATAACCACGTGAACTAGAACAGTGTAGAACTTACTTAAGCCTAAAACGATTATAATGTTAAACATAAAGTGAAAAAGCTTATAAATCATTAAATATTTCGTAGTGGTAAATAAGAGAGAGAGAGAGAGAGTGTGTGTGTGTGTGTGTGAGTGAGTGAGTCGCTGCGTGGAAGGAGTCCGCAGGGTCCGCAAGGGAACGCGAGAGAACAACGCAACGGGTGCAAGGAGGTAGCAAAAAGAAAAATCGAGTTGCGACGAAAAGCGTAAGGCGATGCCATAATTGCGGAGCACAGAGACATCATGCGGTAGATTGCCCTTTCAAAGCAAAAAGTATAAAATGTTTTAATTGCAAAGAATTCCAGCACATTGTAGCAAAATGTCAAAAAAGTATTGGCGAAGTAAGAAATATGTGCAATATTTCTAGACCGGATTGCTGTATATGCGTATATTATAGATGCAAAGATTACCAATAAAAATTTAGTCCTTCTAATAGACAGTAATTTGTCGTTGATGCGCGAGGATCAGTATGTGAAATTAAGGTCGCCAAGCTTGACACACCGAGAAATAATGTTCCAAAAAAGTATAGGTCAATTTAATGCGAAATTCGAAATTGATGACAAATATTTTACGATATAAGCCTGTCAGTGGTGCCAAATGATTTGATGCTACACGATTTGCTCCTAGAACTGACCTTCTTGACAAAATAAAGTTATATGTTGAAGAAGGAAAAATCACAATTCGAAAACCGCGCTCGGAAATCCAAGTCGAATAATCTTTCGGAAATATTTAAGATTTATTGTGCGAGCAAGAATAGCTATATTAATTAATCTCACGTGACTACCGAACATAGAAACATTATAAAGAATTTAATCGACAATTCTAATAAAGAGCATGATGAGATAAAAGTTATAATGGCTACAATTCTTAAAGATAACGAACCGCTATATCAGAGACTTACTCTAAGAAAAAAACTGTTGATTTAATAGCATCTGTGTTATTGAAAAAATTGTATTGATTCAACTACAACGCTATTAATACTATTATATGGGAGTGTAATCCAAGAACTACATATTTGTTTCAAACAACGCAATGGTATTGAAGTGACATGCAATAGCAAATATTATTGAAATGAATATATCTTTTGTTGGCACCCCGCAATGAAACATTTCGTTGGATCAACTTATTTTTTTCCATTTAATTACTTCTTTTCTCAGTTTAGGCGCTTCTCACCTACGGAGAAAGAAAAAGTAAACGCGCTTGTAAACGAGCGGCCAGGGGTATATTATATCCAACCATTATTTTCGGAATACGCGAGTCCAGTGGTTTTAGTAAAAAAAGACAGCGAAAACAAGATTATGTATCGATTACAGGCCGTTAAATAAAAAGATAAAAGATCGATATCCGCTTCCACTAATTGATGATTAATTAGATATTTTTTAATGAACTACGGTAATTAGTACTATTAATTTGAAGAACGGATTTTTCCATTTTCCGGTAGAAAAGAAAAACAAAAAATATACCTCCTTATAGTTTAAACGGTAAATACGAGTTTCTTTGCGCATCTTTCGGTTTATGTAACTCTCCGGCAATATTCCAGAAATTTATAAACCAAGTATTTAAAAATTTGATTAAAAACGACGTGGCTTTAAGATACGTAAGCATTTTAATTATTTTATATACGGATTTTGATTAAAAGGTCATATTATTGAAAATCGTATGTACAACACGTCTTATTATGAGTAAAATCGAAGCCGTGATGTTTTGCAGCCTGAAAACGTGAAGCAAGTGCAAAATTTTTGAAGTTTAAGGATGTTCGGGCAATACAGGTATATTTTCCCTGTCAAAAGTTAAATTGCCTTATGTATGGTCGTGGTCAAAAAGGTTGTCCGACTTTTTTTTCTAATTTTTGGAACGCACTCTGTCATGTGAAAGTTGATGGTCCCTGCTCACGGCCATAACCTAAAGTTTCGCAGTGACATATTATCGGAGCAGATGGACAATCTATACAAGGTGTCGGAATAGTTTAAAATACCAAAAGAAGTATAAGCGCGTGTATTTTGACGGAAGGAACAAAGAGAGTCATATAAAGAGGAAAGAAGAGAAGAGGAATATGAGCAGAGAATGGTAAGTAAAATGACCAGTGACCAATATTAGAAAAGAAATGTAAGAAATAATAATATACCCATATAAATATTTATATACCTATATAAATAACTTGAAAAAGAAATGACATTGTATGCAGAATTATTTTAAAGAATTCTAGTATATTATACATATTAGACACATCATATATAGTTTCAAGAGGAGAAGCGATGAGATTAAGCAAAAATGTTATGCAAGAAATTGTTGGTGCATTCCCTGGTATAGATGAGGCAATGAGCTATGCAGAAGTTATGAAGTAAATTTGCCATTTTTATATTTCTTATTTTTGTAAAACATTAATAGGATAATCTACCTTTCTAGTAAACTGAAATTGTAGATACATCTGAGATCTTCTATTCTCTATTTCCTTTTTTTTTAATTTTAATTCCTTTACATGCTGGTTCTAGGCTTGTAAAAGGAATGAACTTCTCTGTTGTGGTGTTTGATACTGCACCCACTGGGCACACATTGAGGCTACTATTGTTTCCGCATGTGGTTGAAAAAGGATTTGGAAAACTAATGCGTTTATAAAAATGAAGATTGGTCTCTTTATCACACAAGTTAGAATTAATCCATGCTATTTTGAGTATTTTTCCTAAAATTAATACATATTAGGTATATCAAGTGTCCTCCCCGAATTATTTAAATTAAAAAAAGATTGTTCTTTTATAGATAAGTTCGTTGTTGGGATTAACGGATTTCAATATAGATACATTCTCCAATAAGATGGAGGAAATGCTTGCTGTCATTCGACAAGTTAACGAACAGTTCAGAAATCCCGATCAGACAACGTTTATATGTGTTTACATAGCAGAATTTTTGTCGCTTTATGAGACAGAACGACTTTACAAGGCTGTGTCTTGCAAGGCATAAAATTCAAGATAAATATCTAGAGCAGGTAATTAACGTTGTATTTATGATTATGACTGAAGAGCTAAATAATTATTAGAACGTATTAAATTTTTTATTTATTACGTCAAAATGCAAATAAAAAGAAGTAGAAGATAAAATTCTTGAAAGATAAATTAAACATGGTTCTTTTCTTTTTAAGATAATGGACCTTTATGAGGAGTTTCACGTTACACAGCTTCCGTTGCTAAAAAGGGAAGTGCGTGGAGTTCAACAAGTCAGGGAATTTTCGGAAAATCTCGTTAAACCGTAGCATCTATGTAATAAATGTATAAACAATATAACTACACCTAATTCAAGATTTTATATACTTACAACATTGCGCGTTAGAAATTTGTATTAAAAAAGGATCTTTAATATACTTGATTAAGATATTTTTTATTTCACGTGTTAATAAATTCAATGTTACATTCGCATGCACTACATATTTGCAATATTTAATTTGTATAATACAAGTCAGCTTAAATATATAGCGTTAACATTGAGAATCTCGTCGACAGGACGCAACAGTTTAGAAATCCCGATCCCATAATATTATTATGATATAATAATATAATTACATATAATTAAATATAATTACATAATTACATAATTTCTCTTATCACAATCGGATTATCAGCAAATAATATTGCACGCTAAAGGTAAAGGAATATAAAACATACATATATTTCTTAGAATCAGTCACATTGTTTCCTGTTATTCCTGTTACTGTTTACCGTTCCAATTTATCGGCTGGTAGATCAGTCGATAGGTGCATCAGTCGTCAGTTACAAGCCTAGAACCAGCATGTAAAGGAATTAAAATAAAAAAAAGGAAATAGAGAAAAGAAGATCTCAGATGTATCTACAATTTTAGTTTACTAGAAAGGTAGATTATCCTATTAATGTTTTACAAAAATAAGAAATATAAAAATGGCAAATTTACTTCATAACTTCTGCATAGCTCATTGCCTCATCTATACCAGGGAATGCACCAACAATTTCTTGCATAACATTTTTGCTTAATCTCATCGCTTCTCCTCCTGAAACTATATATGATGTGTCTAATATGTATAATATACTAGAATTCTTTAAAATAATTCTGCATACAATGTCATTTCTTTTTCAAGTTATTTATATAGGTATATAAATATTTATATGGGTATATTATTATTTCTTACATTTCTTTTCTAATATTGGTCACTGGTCATTTTACTTACCATTCTCTGCTCATATTCCTCTTCTCTTCTTTCCTCTTTATATGACTCTCTTTGTTCCTTGCGTCAAAATACACGCGCTTATACTTCTTTTGGTATTTTAAACTATTCCGACACCTTGTATAGATTGTCCATCTGCTCCGATAATATGTCACTGCGAAACTTTAGGTTATGGCCGTGAGCAGGGACCATCAACTTTCACATGACAGAGTGCGTTCCAAAAATTAGAAAAAAAAGTCGGACAACCTTTTTGACCACGACCATACAATCAATTTCTAAAGTTAAATCACTTTTTGAATTTGACAACATTGCGTGGCATTTTTGATAGTGCGCGTGTATCTCGTAGTCTCTTCATCTGTAATTGAGCGTATTTAAGTACGTATTGAGCGTATATAAGTATGTATTGCGAGCGTGCTTTTCGGCTAACCTAACCAAACCGAGAAATTTTTTGGAAACATTATTTAAAAAAAGAACGAGTCTCCTATAATGAAGCTAAAAATTGGTACGGATATATAATTATATAGTCTTACTCGTTCTGCTTGCAAAATTTCATATTTTCTTCATCATTTTTTACTAACAATAAGTTATAATAATTTTTCCTCATTTGCCCTTAGACTACGTGTAATTTTATTATTTAATTTTTTAACTTCAAGCTTCCTAAACAGCCTCAAACTTTGACAGATTTTTTTTATGATAAAATCTACAGAATTAATTTGGATTCAAAGAGTTTTCATTATTTTAGTCGTAATGCCCGAACATCCTTAACTGGATACTTCCGCAGAATTAAAAATTATATACATTAATTGGCAGACTTTTGAATAATTTATTGAAAGCAGATACAAAATTTGAGTTTGGTGTGAAAGAAACAGAACAAAGCTTTTGACCAATTAAAAATCGCATCAAGTACTAAGCCGGTAATGAAATTGTATAGACAGAAAAACGGAATTATACATGAATGCCTCCAAGAATGCATTTTCAAGATTTGTGTGGCTATTCGGAATGCGATCAACTACCCAAGCAGCATTTTTCGGTTAACTTTCCGACTAAGGACTACTTTTCTACTAATCACAACGTTGTAAGCAGTCCAAGAAAGTTATAAAATGTAACTTATAATTAAAAGATAATACTAACGTTTTTTGGACGTTGTCTTAACGTTAAAATTACGACGTGCTTTCTTTATCACTTTCCCAACGTCGAATTTGAAACGGTTTAAGTCTATTATCCGACGTTAAGATATTTAACGTTTGCCTAACGTTATACACTCTACACCACACTTCGGGCGACAAGGGGATCCTAAACCCGCTTGTAATTTCTATATTACCGATTTTTTTTAGTAACATATTTTTTACAAAATAAAAATTTTTTTTTAGAAGTTAAAGTATATGCACTAATGATGTCCACGCTGGTCGATTTTATGCCGAAAACAAAAATAATTTCAGAAATACAGATTTTCTCACGTCAAGTCATGACAACACATTTGCTTCATATAAACATTCTACAATTTGATGTTACAAAATGAGACCAGCCTGGACAACGGATAACATGAAGAAATAACATACCGTAGTTAGAATTAGGCTCAGACACGTAACAAAGAAGATATGCTGCTTAAAAGATTATATAACCTATAACCTTGTCTATCCTTGTCTATTATCATTGTCTATACAAGGACAGATATAGAATTTGGTCGGTAATACAGACGGCTTTAGGATCCCCTTAAATACGTAATTTCCAACGTAAAACAACGTTTTGTTGTCAAACGTTGTAAAACGTCGCTTGTGGTCATTTCTGACAGACGTTAAGAAATCGCGAGAAATGGTAACAAATTCCGCCTAAAAGAGTATAAAGATACGAGTGTGAATAGAATATTCGGTGAAGATTTACGTTTGATTTGTTTGCGGTCGTGATTGTTTGATGTACACAACTTTAAAATAATCCATTGTTAAAAATTTATAGTAAGAACTTTTTACCAGAAAAACAATACAGAATGTCAATCCGACATTCCGACCTATGCTATACCATAGATGGTATAGCATAGGTCGGATTTGGTTAAGATACACGACGCTTCGTAAATCTAGTGTAGATTTTTCAACTAATCGATACTTTATCGACATGTTAATAGTCAGTTTGGCGACTTTAAAGTTTAATATAGTGTGGAACGCCGACTTTGCCATTTTTATTTCTCATAGAGGAAGGCAAATAATCCGCCATTTTTCAGTATATTTAGATTTAAATTTTTTAACGCATTTTGTTAATAATTTAAAGCATTTAAACAATATTTGTTGTTAAGTTTTGACAACATGTCTATTTTAAAAGCTATTTTGATAAAGAAAATAAAAATCTACATTTTGAAAATTGTAGTCATTTAACAAAATATTTAGCAAATATGGATTACTTTAGAACGGGTTCGTCTAATTTCAACCTATCATTTCCACATTTATCGATAAAGTGGGTTTTGTTACAATTTTTTAGTGGGTTCGTGTATTTATGTCAGAATTACAATGTAGTGTATCAAAGTCTGCGTAAACTATATTTTTCCAAGCCATTTTATTTGTGCCGAATTGATAAGTACGTATTATGATACCAATGCCGTTATATGGTTCGAATGGAAGCACGAAAACTACACCTAAAGTATTAAGTTGTAAAAAAATAACCTCAGGTCCAGCAGTGTACATCAAAACCAAAGTTTACAAGAATTACTTACACCAACGTTAAAACTGGTGCAAAAATATAACCTCAGTTTAACTATAAGTTGTATCCCAACGTTGGTAAAACCTAAATTTGATTCCCCACATTAGTGCAAAAAAGGGTTCGAACGACGTTGCGAAAACATTGGATACCAATGTTAAGTGTGTTTATCTTAACGTCAAGCGGAAGTTAAAATGCTGCTCGGGTAGATCAGTAGGTTTTACATAAATTAAATTAATTGACTGCTATTTTTTGAAATCCGAAAAGAATTATTTCGGACAAAGGAACCACTTTTATATCAAACGACTTTCGCGCGAATATTGTAAAAAAGAAAATATTGAACATATTTTTACAAGTGTCTCGCGAACAAACGTGTGAAGTCGAAAGAATAAATCGAATGTTGATATCAATATTAACAAAATTGATAACGCCAAGTCCGGGAGAATGGTATAAATATTTTGATTGAACGCAACAGTATCTAAACGCGGTACCAAATTAAAGTACGGATAAAACTCCAACTAATGATTAGTACACATATAAGGTTAAAAAAAAGACGGCCGATCGCCGTCTTTTAATTGTGTTACTCCGCTCGCTTTATGCGCTGTGCTTCTTAACAATGAAATTTCGCATCAACGTGCTCCGCGAGTTTGAACATGTAATTATCCGTTTTTTAATACTTTTTCTTATATCTCTTTTATATTTTTTAATGGAAAGGATTTTCAATTTAGCTTGACACGACTTTTTCGGTCAAAATCGTCCTAATCTAGATGTTCACGGAAGAGCTTAGTTCTATGCCAGCTTATAGGTACGACATCTCTGTTTTTCCTTGATTTTACTGTTAGATCTTTTATTAAATTTGTCCTGGTGTTAATGTTTGCAGTTAGTCACTTGAGAAGGACCCAATCCCCAGGGTCGAAACGTTGTGTAAACGATAATTATTTGATAATTGCCAATTGCGTTGAATTAATAAAAGCTCCTGTTTTAAACAATCATTGGCGGATTAACTTTCATTCTTTGACTTAAAAAAAAGATAATCCGGAGATAAAATAATTAAAAGCGAATGCGGGAAGCGATATTACAGTCGAGGGTCGAGATGAGTTGAGAATGTATGCAAGCAGGAGAATGTATAACGTGTACACAAGAGGAAAATACACAAAATTATAATAAACGTCGGAAGGAAGCGAAACAGTACCTCAAGGATGATTTGGTAGCAATTAAAAGAACTCAATTCAGTCTGGTTTGAATAAGTGCGCCGCTAAATTTATATTATAGGATCCTATCAAATAATTAAAGCACTTCGTTACGATAGATATGCATGGTTAGAAAGATTAGTACAAAATTATCTTTTTAAAAAAGGTATAAAAAAAGCGGCAAGTAGATACACGCGTAGTGTATGTTGTTGAATAACCCAAGTGGTAGTAGCTTTAATTCTTCTTTACAAAACCCAGATCACACGCATGTCTAATTGACACACGCTGATTTATTCGCTCCGTGTCAAGACGGTAGCGAATAAATCAGCGAGCTACTGGCAAATAGTTTAGCATTCTGCACATGCGCGAGATGACCAAAACGCTGGCAACTTTATATTGTTTACCAGCAACGTGTAAATGATTTAACGCCAGCGACTTTGTCAGTCAAAAACTCGCTCTAAAAGAGCGAGAAGTTAGAGATAAAAGGAGCCAGCGACAAGCGTCAAAAGTATAGCGCCGTGTAAAGTTCTATTAAGCGGAGTCTACAATGAGAATTTAAGGCGTAAAATTTAAGTTTTAAGCAAAAAATAAGCCGTAAGAAATTAATAAATCACAGTCGAATGTAAGAAGAACATTTGACTGTGATTGGTCAATTTCTCACGGCTTATGGCTAAAGTTTAAATTTTACGCCCTAAATTCTCATTGTAGACTCCGCTTTAAAGATGTCTTTACGATGTCTTTCAAATATGCATGCTGCCTGGGAATTACCTATTATATCACACAAAATTGTGTTACCTTATTCAACTCAAGTGATATGTATTTTTCAAAACAATGTATGAAATCTTTAAATTGCACCAATTACATATATGTATATTACCTCAAAAAATAACTATTGTAGTTTTAAAAAATTAAATCCAAGTAGAACGTATCTTTGTAGGTATTCCCAAGCATTCAGGTATCTTATCTTATATTCCAATCCAAGTGGTAGCAGCTTTAATTCTCCTTAACAAAATTATAATATCACAAAGAATTAACGAGGTAACAGTACCAAAAAAAAATTAAAATAAATTAATTAAACCCCTCTCCAATGACCTTGACCTTGACATATGTTGTCAAGGTCACCCTCCTAAGTAACCTTCAGAAGATTTTAGCCGCCGCTCGTTTTTTATTAAAAAGTTATTAACAAAAAAAGTTTGAAAAATATTGCAGTTATTTTGAGTATTGAAAGGCATAAACGACTAATATGTACGTGGAAATAAGTGCATGTATAAACGAAGGAAAGTCATTTAAAGCAGTGAATCGTTGATATATTGAACAGTCTTTTTAAAGTAGAGAATAGTTGGTATAGAAAAGCATGTGTATGTACAATTTTATGTGTTAAAAAGTATAAATATAAAGTATAGTGTGTGTCTCTGCTTTAACCATAATTGTACGATTATAATTGTAAACTATCTTTAATTGTACAATTGTAATCAGACAATTATGGTTAAAGCAGAGAATACTTTATATTTATGCTTTCTACCACAAAATTGTATATATTATACTTTTGTATACCAACTATTTTCTGCTTTAACAGAAAGACTGTTCAATATATTAACGATTCACTGCTTTAAATGACTTTACTTCGTTTATACATGTACTATTTCCACGTACATATTAGTCGTTTATGCTTTTCAATACTCAAAATAACTGCTATATTTTTCAAATTTTTTTTATTAATAACTGTTTAATAAAGAACGAGCGACGGCTAAAACATTCTGAAGGTTACTCAGGAGGGTGACCTTGACAACATATGTCATGGTCAAGGTTATTGGGGCTGGGTCCGTTATTATGCATTTTTACCATTATTTGTAATTATTTTACCTCACAAGCGCTTTTTTCCAATCCTCCGGCCGTGCAAATCAGGTTGTCGGTGATGTTTGGCAAGTATTGATTGCATACATTATTTTCTATAATCGGCAATGTAGCGTACTTAAGTCTTATCGAACCTTTGCTAGCCTTATCTCTTCTCCAACCGATCACTTGAGCATTTCTCTTTGCAAAACTATTGTTGTAATACGCGAGTTTTATTGGCTGAATAGTGTCTGAAATAGGGCAATATTATATTCAACTAATAATTTCTTAAAATCAATATTGAGGCATAATATACGTTCGTAATATTTTTTAAGTAGCTTAATAGTTTGTGATATTTTTTTAGTGTGTATCAAAGATTATAAAAGGAGCTGTACGTAGATACACAATACGATTTCTTTGATTACCGCGAGTCTCCTTTCCACATTTATGAGCCTACTAGCTTTTTGGCCCGCGCTACGCGCGGGCCTAAAGGCTAGGCGCATATTATACAGTACCTACATTATATATTTCGATGCCGTGTGACAAGCGCGGGCCCTAAAACTAGACGCATATTATATTATCCACATTTATGAGATTATTTGTTATTCAAATCCTTATTAACATTCCACGTATCTTTCACAGAATAATGTAATAACGCGGACATATAAGTAAGCGCAAAAGGAAAAAGAAAGAGAAATATCAATTTAAATGTACTTACTGGAAAAGAGAATGTCTTGTGGCATATAGAGTAAGGCAATATCATCGTCCCCTATGAATTTGTATTGCGGATGTCCAAACGCTTGAGTCGTAATCATCGACACATCGGAACCTCGAAGAGAATCGTATAATTCAGTGACAGACCTGTCACTGATACCGAACACTGTACAAGATATCTTCGTGGTGTATTATATTTTACTTTAGGATATTTTTCTACGCAAAAGGCGAATGTGAGAACCCATCTTTTGGATATAATCGTGCCGCCGCAACCCCCGAATGTTTTGCTGCCATTCAAGTCAAGTTGACGGACCATTGCCATGTACGGATAGCCTGGGGACTTTGTCGCAGTTGTGGATCCGCCCGCTATATGTTAACCGTTTTATCTATCGTAGTTTTTGAAAAATGTCAATGTAGTGAAAGACGATTATGTCGCTTCGGTATAGGTACATGTATGTAAGTATTGTGAACTATGTGCGAAAGTCATACGTAAAATTGTAGGTACATATCTATCTTATTAAAGTAAATCATTTAAATTAATATTATGGTTATCGCGTTATCACATTAAATCGCAAATTAACGATGCTACAACTACATTCAAAATTTATTACAGAAAAAAACTTCCATTTGATGTGTATTACAAAATAATATAAACTTGCAGCAAGTAATTATCAAATTGTATATGTATTGGTAAAATTAACTAAAACTTTTTCAATTTTTCTTTTTGCTTACCATTATTCGCGTCAAAAACGATAACATCGCTGAGACTGTTAACATTTGTGACATTTCCAGAATCGCTTACGATGTGCCGACTTTGAGTATATTGACACAACATCAAACTGATTACAATACACAGAAATATCTTCGCACTTTCCAGACTCATGATAGTCATGATAGACTGTTCCGCGTGCCGTCCCTGCAAATTTCCTATTTATAAAGTTGCGCCGATATTCAGGCAATAATGACACGTCTATTAAGCTGGCACAGCCATTTCAGCACAATCAAATGCAACCTATCTAATAATTAATTGCTACTTTAATTGCTAATTAATTGCTCTATTAACGATTTTTTTGCTCCAGCTAATTCGCTAAAAACAATGGCTGTGCTAGTTTCAGAATAAAGTTAGCACAGCCATAAAGAAAAAAAGCGGGAAACTAAAAATCAAATACGTATTTTTGTAGTTCTATTTAATTGCTAATTAATTGCTCTATTCCCGATTTTTTTGCTCCAGCCAATTTGCTAAAAACAATGGCTGTGCTAGCTTCAGACTAAAGTTTTCACAGTCGTAAAGAAAAAAAAACAGGAAACTAAAAATCAAATACGTATTTTTGTGGTTCTATTTAATTGCTAATTAATTGCTCTATTCCCGATTTTGTTACTTTAGCCGTTAAGAACAACGCTAAAAACAGCGCCTGTTCCGATAAAAACTGGATTACTGAGACCCGCTGTACACAAATAAGGTATATTAGAAAAGTTAATTGCTCGCACAAGTATGGTGTCGAAATGTTTCGAATGTATTTAATTTTTAGTTTCCTGCTTTTCTTTCTTTACGACTGTGATAACTTTAGTCTGAAGCTAGCACAGTCATAATTTGTAGCGAATCGGCTGGAGCAAAAAAATCGGGAATAGAGCAATTAATTAGCAATTAAATAGAACTACAAAAATACGTATTTGATTTTTAGTTTTCCGCTTTTTTTCTTTATGGCTGTGCTAACTTTAGTCTTAAGCTAGCACAGCCATTGTTTTTGGCGAATTGGCTGGAGCAAAAAAATCGCAAATAGAGCAATTAATTAGCAATTAAATAGCAATTAATTATTAGATAGGTTGCATTTGATTGTGCTGAAATGGCTGTGCCAGCTTAATGGACGTAATAATGACAACTAACGAGATTATTAACGCTTTTGTAAGATGTATTAAATGTAAAAATTTTGGAAAATATTGCTTGCAAATATATATACTATGTAGGTACTATTGCATGAAAGGACACTAGAATGTGCACCTTATTTTCGATTAAGGGGGGAACCTGCTTTGAAAAAGTTTCACTTCAGTTTTTCTTCATAGTCTCACAATTTGTTTAATTTTCGATATTTAAAAAGTTTCTTTAGGTTCACATAGAAGGTAATTACATGAAAATTAAGAAATATTTTTGTTTTTTTGTTACACACAAATTACGCACGCTAGAGTGTACGAGAATAAAAAAAAGGCGTTGTGAATATCGCTAACATTTCATATTAAGAATCAATATTTTTGTATAAAAAAATTTTTTTGTTAATGTCAAAATGTGTACTAAAACACCCCAGAAGTTTAGAAAAGATTCGTTTTATTAAAGCCAAGAAAAAAAATCGCAAAAATTATGCTTTTTGAAGCGTTCTAAAGCAGGTTCCCCCCTTAAGTGAAGCGATATTACCTGTCAGTATCAAAGATATATTTATTTTTTTATTGTCTGTTGTATTATCCACGTGTTACAGTGAAAATCGAAACTTTTGATTATTTTAGTATTAAAATTCGAAACACGAAGCACAAAAAACTTATATTGTTTTCCTCGAAAACTTGAACATTAATTAATCTTTATTAATTTACAAATTCTTTAAAATACTATTAATCCTTTATATGAATACGGTTTTTCGGTACCTTTCCCGTTCCACGCTCTGGGAGAAAAATATACAGTTAAGCAACCCATTTTGGGGCCCACGACTAGTAATCAAATTATTTGGATGGCTCGTAACTCTAATTTTACGTAGCCTCGTATTTGGACTAGAAAAACGTCATCAAAATGATGACGTCAGAGAAATAATATCAGTTAAAAACCTTAAAATTGACTTAAGCAAGTGTGATTCTTGGTTATGAGAAGACATCACGATTCCTCCAAACACAGTTATATCATCGAATTGCTGTTGCAGTAATTGCACATCTCAGACAACGACGATGAGAGCATCCATTAACCTTATTTGAGGAATACGTAAATGAAGACATCGACTAATCTTATAAGAAATTTGAGTTGTAACTTACCTACTATCTGAAATACCTAACTAAAGAATCAGGTAATGTAAGCAAAAATTTGAGCTCAACTCATTTTAAGAATATTTTAACGAAAAAAAAAAATTTTTATTTGTAATTTGTTCTTATTTTTTCTTTTTTTTTTTTTTTTTAGTTAATCTGTATTTATGGTTTCGCATATATTCTATTTTATTATTTACAATTACGCATTGTTTTACAATTTTTGTATACGCATTTTTGTATACGCATTGACGGGATTCGAACCTAAGAACCTATAAGATTCCGGAATGGTAGCCTAGTACGCTAACGCTGAGCTAACAATCTATTTTACTGTAACTCTTCTAAAACTTATATTTCTGCTATCGAACAACCACAATTCAGAGTTATACAGATTATGAATATGAGTTAAGGTAATACACGAAGTGAGTTAAGGTAAATCACGATTACGGATTTCGTAACCGTGATTTCAGATTAAGCATAATTCAGAAATAGGTATATGTTTAATCTGAAATCACGGTTACGGAATCCGTGATTTCAGATTAAACATACCTAATTTTTAAATTTTACATCCACAAATTTGGGTTATACAATAATGTTATAACCAAGTTATGTAAATTATGAATTCAGATTTAGAGATACGTTCCGTCCTCATCTGTGACGTCACAGTTCTCTCTTAAGCGAGATTTATGGTTAATCCCGCGTAACTCAAAATCGCGATTAGCTATTCTATCTATGTCAAAGATGTTTCAGTTATACTATTCAATTTTTTCAATTAGTTCTGTCGATATTCAGTTACGCAAACACAATTTTAACTTATTTGGCACTAACCAAAATGCTAAGTTGCTTAACTACAAAAATAACGGTCAAAATTTCTCCCAGAGCGTGAATCTGTCACGCCTGACGTTATTTGCTCTACCTTAAAATATTCTTAAAAACCAGAAAAAGCTCACAAAACGTTTGTCTACATTGTAGTTGACAATTTTATAGTCATTTTGATAAACATCGTTCATTTAATATTTTTGGCAGGCTTGCCAGAGTTTTACAGTTACGAGCAGATATTATTTTGGCTTGAACGCCGTATAGAGCGCCACGTATGCAGACGGAGGGTTAATAGAAAGAAATAATTCTTCTTCTTCAAAATCTTAAAAAATTTAATTCAATTACGCTATCTCCGTCTATCTTCCTTTCGTATAATTTTCATATCCACTTCCTTCCTTTTATAGAATATTTTCAGGATCCACAGCTGACTGATCGAAGTGGATTAATTCCGATCGAAATAGATTGATCACATGCACGATTACAATCCATATGTATTTTTAATTATTTTTATGTATTTGCGTTTTCAATGTAAATTTAATTCTTGCAAGCTTTTAGCTTTGGTTTATTTTAAATATTAATTTAATTTTTTTTCTCTTTATTCGCGCACACACCTATATATACACACACGCAGTTTATGTAAATCATAGACTTATCTCTTCCTAGGTCTATGATGTAGATGAATTAATTTCAATAATTAATGATTATTTCCCAATTGTATGAAAACCAGACAGGACGTACGTTAATTTTAAAATAGGTCTCCTTCGAAAGTCCTGCCCTATGACTTCCGAACGAGTGTAACGCCCGCTAATTATTTTATTACATCCATTCATACATATGTACGCACACATAATTAAAATAGACAATATTTTTATGTATATTAACCAAAATTTGTAATAAAAATGCAATATTTTTTTCTTAATATTAAAATCTCTCGCCGGTCTCACTTATTTAACCCTTACGCTACGGCTGAGCTGGATGCAGAGCTACACCGTTATACGGATAGCTCTGCCGCAAAACAGGAAATTTCAATAATTTTGGTTTATATATACATGTCGCAGCCTTATTGTAAAATCAGTCTTTTTGCAATAAAGCTAGCCTGTTTGCAAAACGGCGCCTTTTTGCGAAAGCATTGATCGTTTCTTTAATAAAACTGACGCATTTTAGACTTTTTGCAAAGTGCCTAGCCAGCACCAGCTCATGTGTGCCAAAAAGTCTAAAGTGCGTTCAATCTTATTGAGAAACAATCAGTGCTATCGCAAAAGAACGCCGTTTTGCAAACAGGCTAGCCTTATTGCAAAAAGGCTGATTTTGCAATAAGACTGCGACATACATATATCCCCAGTTTAAGGTACTGTTGTCAAAGCGTTTTTCGATAAAATAAATGTGCATAGAAACATGTGAAGACATTCCCGCATATAGTAACAAGCAAACTTCCGGCTTTCAATGTGAAGTAAAGAAGAGAGCCACTACAGTGGCGTTTTGTCCCTAAACATCGTTTAGTGGGAAGCTATATAGTGGCACGTAGTAGTTAAAGGTTAAAGATCTCGCCCTTTGTTACTTGTCCTTCGAGAACGCACATGGTCAGGTTCTGGTTTCTTTGGTAATAGGGATTAAGTTTCTTGACCCAAAACAGAACCGACGATTGCACCGCTCATCGTAGGCGTCATAGCGTCTCTAAAGGACGTTGACCCGTAACCGGAGCCTTAGAAAAGTGCGTTTGACTTACGGTCACGCACCCAAAACGCGTGCTTACAACGTCCACGCATACCCCCCTCCTTGTCATCTTTCCTTCGTATCCCGAAAACTAAATAAAAATTTCGGGGTTTAGACGTAACAACGTTGTACACAGAAAAAAAGAGTTATTTACATTTAGTATTTTTATTTGTTTGATTAAAATTTGTTTTATTGAAACAAAATTAAACAAAATAATTTTTTTTTAATAAATAGTTTTTGTTTTTATTTAGAGACCCTATTATATAACGGAACGGAATTTAAGAAAACCATCTATTATTATTTAACGGAAAGTGAACTATTATTTCAAGTACCTAATATCTTTCAATGAAATAATATATTATTTAGTTGTAATAAATATGTAAAATGTACCAAATAATTTCTTTATATGGAATTGGTAAAATACGTTGAAAAGCGTTGTTACATACAAATATTTGCTTACTTACAATTAGAACAACTATTAACAATATTTAGCCGAAATTCCGGAATCACCGCGAGTGATAAACGCCTGCACCGCTAGGCGGCCTAATTACTCAAATGTGAAATCCAACCAGAGACTATAATATATATTGTTAAAATCAAGTTAGGATCACTTTCAAATTTTTTAAATGCATTGTTTACGAGATATTTGACTGTGTCCAGATTTTTGCTGCACCCTGTATATTCTTTGAAAAATCAAACAATCGTACTTATTGATCGAAACATTAGTTTGTTTAGATCATTCCAATCATTAATTTTGTTTAAATGCAATAAAATTTATGAAATCAAAAGAAATCTTTTTCTCAGTATATGTAAAATTTTTTAAATTAAAAATTGGACTTTTTAAGCGTAAAAAAGCGGCTACAGAAAGGTGACAACGATAGCCAAAGACCTACATTTTAAGAATGTCGTTTTTTTTAATCAACCGTTTGGCCGGAAAATTGACAACCAGTCAACCTCATTTTTTCCAAAATTAACGCAGTATCATGTATATTTCTTTTAAATTTGTGCATAAAAATATATAGGTATATTAATAGAAACCGATTTTTATTAACATGTGGTTTTTTTTAAATTCACGAAAAACTATTACTTTTTTGGCCGCTACAGTGGTCTCTCCCTTTGAGGGAACGTTGTTTGGATCAAAAGCAACATTTATCACACATAAATAATTAGCAAAATTGTTACCTACTTAGAGAGAAAGGTCACGTTGAGTGCTACGTGGCTCTAATTGTAAGACGTCCGTGCAATGCGAGATCTGACTTGCTCGTTATTCAGCGATATATTGATTTTTCGTAACGGCTCTGAGCCCTTACAGGCCTCCACACACACATTTCCGTAACAGTAACAGTAAGGTTTTGACCAATCGCGTTGTTCAATTTGGTCGGTTACTGTTACGGACGGCCGAATTGAACAACGCGATTGGTCGAAACCTTACTGTTACTGTTACGGAAATGTGTGTGTGGAGCCCTTAAGTCTCTTCTCCCACCTATTTTTTTAGGGACAAACCAGACAGATAGGTCTGCCAGTTTTACAGTTATGTTGTAGTTTAGGGTATTCTGATTTAAAGTCCCAATGTGATAGGCACAACTTTCTAAAATGCACCGTTTCGGTATTTATTGACCCTAGAGCATACGTATCTGACATAGTACAGCAAAGGTCTCTTACTTTGGAAGTATATTAAATGTCTATGGCCGGTATTTATAGTCGAATCTTATTTCAAGACCGTCTTAAGTAATGTCTTAAGATGCTAATACGGTCATTTCATTGGCTGGATGAAATCTTAAGACTGCCTTTGACCAGACTTAAGACGATCTTGAATATAAGATCCGACTATATGAATATCGCCTATATGTATGTAATATTTGCAGATTCTTGAACATACACACTCCCTCACACTTTCTCATACATATATATATGAATATATTTATATATGTATAGATACAAAATATCAAAATTTCAGCCAGTTCGACCGTAAGCCATTTCCCATTGATTTAGTGCGGGGGTCTCTTTATCAAATGCAAATATGTTTTGTCAATAACAAATATGAGATTTTTGTATATAATTATTATATTTTAATTTAATTAATATATAAAAGATTTTAGGAAGAATCAAGTTTTAATAAATATTTATTTTTATTTAAAAATACTTCATGTATAAAAATGTAACTTATATTTATATAACATAATAAACAAATGTTATAAAAGTAAATCATTTTTAATAATTCTGGACGAGCAAGAACAATATAAATGTCTTTATATGATAGCAAATGGCCTTATTTTATTGAATTGCTATGAAATGGATATTATATAGATAATATATATATATATTTACTTTTTTCTAATAACTATTCTTTTTACGAATCTCTAAATATGCAATTCCATCAAAAACCTGCAATATAAAATGTTTTATTATAAATGTTTTATACTGTCATAACAAGCCGTTTAATGTGCTTCTCTCGTGTTTTAAATGTTTTTGTGTTTCTTCTTTCTACTTTCAGAAAATGTTGAGTAAATCTATATACCTACACAGTGCATTGTCGTCAAATACCAATATATTATAAAACAATCAAAAATATGCAATATGTAATTAACAACAATGACTTTTAATTGGGATGTAAAAATCATCTCAGGTGACTATTTATGCAAAAAAGATTAGGCGCCCATTCCTGGGTTAAATTAATACATTAAAATATAGAAATAAAAATTAGATATTGAAAATTGAACTATGAATAGTTATGGTATAAGAAAAAAGAGAGAGTCTTTTTATTTTTATCTTTTACGTACAGTACTCTCTGCATTATGTATGCCTTCACGCCTGAACACGATCGCCACCAGCATCACACATGATGCGCTCAATTCTTCATGAGTCATGACAGTCTGATGTAACGTATACATTCAAAAATCTGTAACATTGCACAATGTAGAATATTCTCTATTTCATGATACAATCGGGATTTATTGGTCCAGCGACGCAACAGCAAAGTGCCATTAACGAAAATTGACGTGTAATGCCTAAGCACCTCAAATGAAGCAGAAAAAAAGAGTGAGCTATAAAACCGTTTGCTTCTAATTGCTCTAACCAGATTGCGGCGGCATAATTTAGTGGCCTCGTTTAACGGTCGGGATGGAAATTTCGGAAGAACGTGCGCGCCAAGCACTCGACGTTTTCCCGATTGTTTTGCGCCGCGCGATGCGTCCAAGCGTGGTAGGTGTAAAATAGAGTCGTGTGCAATTGCACGCGTGCAATTTGCATAAATTTATAGATTTCGCGCTCCCGTCGTGCCCCCGGAAGATTCACGTCGTGTTCCGCATTCAATTACAGGGGTAAACGACGCGCCCGCAGTGCAGAGAAGGTTTCGCAACGCGGCGAGAAGCGTATCCGGCGAGCCGGCACCTCCGGTTAGTAGCGACGGCCGCGGCGCAATAAAATTTCAATATTTAATATCTATATTATTTTCGAGCCTATTGACGCTAGTCTCCGACATAATCATTACTCATTACCAACGACAGCGGTGAATTCAGATTGTTACAAGTTTGAAGCATAAGCATAGCTGGAGGTGTTTCTTTCAGATTTTAATTTTAATGATAGGTACATTCTCTAACACATTCTTTAAACGAATCTCATATCGAGTTCAGCTTTTTTTCCTTCTCATTAATACTTGGAACAGTTTCTTTTAGTTTTGTTATTGGATAATAAAAATGGGAGAAGTGTGTTTGTTTCGTAAGCAAAAATTTTTTAATATTGTAAATAAGGAGTTTGTCAGCGAAATCGTGTTTTTTATTCCCAAACATACTATCCAATATAGCACATGGCAATAGAATTTCATACGCTTTATCTCGCACAATTGTGGATTATATTTATTTTTAATTTATCATATTTTCTATTATATAGTAGTAGGTACGGTACGATGTTTATTTGAATTTTCAGCAGTTTTAGATGCAACTGATGAGAAGAGCTTTGTTTCGATTTAAACGCTGATCGGAGCATTTTTCGGCGCTTTGCCCTCATCATGTCGCTACGCGAAAACGACGAAAAAGTATTTGTATGGAAAAGAAGGAGGAACGAGCGACGAGTTCTCTCGCACTGTGCCGAGCATGCGCCACTTGAAAACGATCAAGAGCCAAGTTTGCTGTGCCCAGGCCGGAATCCGGGCTCGACATTGCAGCTGCGCCATCGGCCGATGACGCAACTCGATTATACAGCACGCCGAGCAATAGAACGCAGTTGCGGCACGGGTGCAATCTCCGCCGCTCATTATTTTATTTGAAAGTACGATGCCGAGAAAAGTGTTAGCGCAACAAGGCAACGACCATTTTAATAAAGAATCACCGCGAAGAATAGCAGCAGATCCGCGAAACGCTTAATATCTCCGAAAGATGATAAACTAGCGTCTACAATAAATATGTAAATCTCATGTAACTTTCAATATCTCGCAACAGATTGTATCTTTATTTTCTTGTGCCTATAATGAACCAATTAAATATTCATACCGCAGGCGCAGATGAGAAACTTGCCGCGAAAAAAAGCATAAAGGTATTAGCTGTAACAAGGTAATTTCATATCCATAATCCATAATCGTTCGATAATATGCTCCAAAAATAGATTAAATATTTTATAAGTTGATTAAATGTTCTATAGATAAATTGTCTATATCCAAATGCGCATCCAATATTTTATTGTACTCTAAATAACTGAAAATGCTAGTCATGACAAAGTAAAAATGTTATACAAATCAATTTAGAAAAGAAAATGTCATTAAAAAATTTTTTTTTTCGATTTTTTAATTTCTATATTAAATGTATGAGAGAGAGAGAGGGACGTTTTATATTTATTGCGAAAACCTAACAGATATGGCTAATAGAAATGGCCAACTTACAGGAATTGCGAAAGAAAAGAATATTGGACCCGTTGTAAAAAAAATAGATAGACCTGTGATTGGTCTTTCCTTACAATTGTGATTTTGGATTGAGATGAGCTTTGTTCTAAAAGTCAATCGCAACTACGGACAACGTAACAGAGCGGAACAACTGTGTGTTTCCAATCCACGTTCATCGGCGATCGCCTTTGCGCTGCCTTCACGAGTCCGAAATCCGGACTCGACGTTGCGGCTGTGCCGAACGATGACGTAACCGACCGGGATATACCTACCAGTATGGAGCACAATGGCCTGTATGTAGGTCATGGTGTCATCGCCACCCCCTCCCCAGCTGCTCTATTCCTCACTGGGGGTTTGCTACCTCGATCCCGGCGTGCCTGGAAAATCTCCGCGATATCCGCCGGTCGCAGCCCCGTCTCTACATCCGGCTCCTCCGGCGCTATCACAGCCAATCTGACCGTCACACATTCGCACGGATCGCCGCAATTTCAAGTCCGCTAATGAATGCGGTCGCGGACAAGCGAACCGACATCCCGAAACCGTGTAGCCCGGCTCCGGTGAAGTTTCGCTTCGCTTTCTGGGAATCATCTGCGGCGCGACCTGGATTTGCCAGCAGCTGCTACGGCCACGCTACGACATTTCTTCTATGCAGCGACTGCAGAGAACTTGGTACATTTGATCCCAAGCCTCTCGATGCAATTGTGACTATTGCACTTCGTGTTGATAAATCAGAAAAAGTGTCTGTACTAAGAACTTCTTTCGGATAAAGTTTCGAAAAGCCCATACCTCCAATCGTTCTGAAATTTTGCAAACTATTTTATTTTGATACGCTAATTACGAATATGACAATGAAAATTAGCGATAAGGTCATTTTCAAGGTAAAAATAAAAGAAAAGTAGTTTTTTTTGCATATTTTTTTATTATCTTAATAAATATGGATTTTAGTACAAAAAGTTTCAAATAAAAGTTGTACCTCTCTTGAAAACGTAACTTTTATGTTCTATACGCTATTACTGTAAAAAAGCAGTACTTAACGAGAAAAATACAAATTAACATTCAATTCCATTCACCTGACATGTAAGATCTGTATATCTATTAAATCGTTGCCTTACTGAATAGGTGAGTCTACCATATACCTACTAAAAATAATGGATACAGGAAAGATTAATAAGACCCCTCGCAAGGTAGGGCGCTGCCCCTCTCCCCACAACCACCCTCCCTATACTAACAGTACCAACGCCTATTTCACGACACTTTTTTCTACCAGATTAAGCCTTGTTTTTGTACTAGATGTTGCTTTTGTAATAAAAAAGTGTTTTATATCCCCTGGACCCTTTTTCGGGGGGTTCTGCCCCCTTACCCCCGCCGGGGGGCTTCACCCCCCCCTGGACCCCCCATTGGGAGCTTCGCTTACAAGTACTACATGCTTGTAAGTTGTAAAGCGAGGTCCACCCCATACATACCAAAAAACTACTTTTTTTCATTTTTACATTGAAAATGACCTTATCGCTAATTTTCATTGTCATATTCGTAATTAGGGTATCAAAATACAATGGTTTGCAAAATTTCAGAACAATCGGAGGTATGGGCTTTTCGGAACTACACCCCTTATTCGTAATAACGCGATGATGATGATATCTTGTTCGATTGCAGTGATTACGTTCTAATCTTTATTTATAATATTATCTAAGTAAACAATGTTGTATATTAATACTGATTACTTACGACTATTAACTTATGAGACACTCGGAACAAGAGATAAATAAATGATAAATATCACATTTATTGAAAATACGAATTAAAATTTAGACTACAGCATTTATAACTATCGATATTTAATTGGAATATTTTAAAATATACTTTTCAGTTTTTATTCTCAGTGTATCATTATAATGTTATACTGAATATTGCCAATAATATAACTTCGAAATACTTTCCCAAAATCATAGCTAATTTGATAAATTTTATGGTTAACATAAAAAAGCGATTTGCATTATTTATTCTGTCGAGCTTTAATATTTTAAATATTGAAACGATATCCTATCTTCGATATTTTATTTTACATATAAAAGATCACAATTTAATCTTATCAAATTTTTTTGTAGATTATTATAATTTAATAATTTATCGGACTTTCTAACTAAAAAGGAATTTAAGACACGATGCATGCTGTACATCATTACTGATAAACGCTCAGAAAAACGAGCATGCGAGCAAGCATACATTTTTCACCCGAAACACGAAATATCCAGGCGGAACAGGGAGAAGGGTAGAATTAAGTAGGTAGTTTTCCAGGTTGCTTTTCTCGTTTTTGGTGCAACCCGCGCTATCGTGCCGTCTTATACTTACTGCCGTCGTCGCACTCGAGCGAACATGAGAAAGAGAGATGCGACGAGGCTAGCAGGCAAGCGCCCTCGAATTCGCGCAACGAACGATTTAAACAGTCCGAAACACATATACACCACACATGAGCGAAAGCGAAACTACTCCTTTTCCCAGGACAAGTCGCATCGTCCCTAACTTTTCCTATTCTTTCGTCGGTCGGGAGCTCCTCGCAATTCTACGCTTTTCCTCCATTCTTTTTGCTCCTTTCTTTCGCCACGTCCGCGTCGCTCCCTCCTACTCGTTTTAGAACGTCAGAGCTGGAAACTCATGTTCCATCGACTTTGTAGCCACTGCTTACGCCCTACGGTCCTCTCGCGATGGTCGTCCTGCGTTTTCGACGACGACTCCACTTTCTCCGCTTCTACCTTATCCGCCGGATTTTCGGCAACTTCTTATATTGCCTCGTGGCAAACTAGAATCTCCTTTCATTTCAGTCACTTCCCCGGAGACTGTGCGATTGTAATGATTCTATTGAAAAAACGTTTAAATGATCCTTGAGATATGAAGTTTGACAGTATTGTTAATCTTTTAATTGCAGCCAGTGATCATTAATATCATTGAGATATAAAATTAATATTACCTATTGTTGAACCATTAATGGAATTCAAAGATGTTCAAGAACAATTATAAATCTCCATTTTTTAATTAAAGAAAAGATATTAAATCAATGGCTATTTAATAAATTGTTATGTTAACAAAATTTTTTTACCAAACAAAGAGAGTGACACTAGCAAAAATCGCCTCTTTTTGGTCCCGCGATATTGGAATTGAATTGTGTGCCAAATGATACCTTATGATAAGACATCAATCACAAAAAAATTTTAGGTTTAGGTGAGAATTGGTTCTAGAGATATGGGGGGTCAAAGTAGTCAAAATTGATTAACGCGTCAGCTCATATACCAAAGCACTATGTTAATTCAATAATTTGTAACTTCGTACCCGGAGGTTTTGCTGGCTGCTGACAACAAATTTAAAGTCAGATTTTCAAAATTTAAAATGACCGATTTAATATGGCAAATGATATATTTAAAAAATTCGTGTGTCAGTTATAAAATCGATTTTCGAGTTTTAACAAATTATTATAAATTGTTGAATTATTATTTTTATTATATTGATTTTTCATAATTACTTTTGTTTCATTATCATTATGAAAATTATTTGGTCGGCCAACTTCAATAGACTGATCTCTCTCTTCGTAAAAATAAAAAAAATTTATTTTTGTCCACCATAGGGGAGACCGGGGCTAACTCGACACAATTTTTTCAAAGGCAATTTTCAACAACTAATTAAAATTTTCAAGCAAATTCAATGGTACACTTTTAAAAAGTGTTCCTTTAGGTACAAAATTGTTTAAGGAAGTTTTGCTGTACGTCGCTTTGTTTTGCCCCCAGGAGAGGAAAAGTGACGCGAAGACAAATTTTCAAATTGAAAAATGCCAGGGTAAACTCGACACCCCAACTAAGCAAACTCGAAAAGCCCAAATGCCCCACTGCACCGGGGCAATTTTGAAAATATGCAAAAACGATTGTCGGATTCATGTAGAACATCGAATTTCTCATCAAAATCACTTATCTGTAGATTCGCAAGAGTAAAGCTCGATGAAAAAGTAGCAATTTTTGAGAGATCAGAAAAAATCTGTTTTACCATCAAAAACGCTTATGTCGCAGTGAAAATTACACCATAACTCAGAATGTCACCAAATTTAATTGACAATACTGGCACATAAAGACGCATTTACAGTAGGAAAGGCAAGTTTCTACAATAGATTTAACTTGGCAAAAAGCCTAGTGTCAAGTTTGCCCCGATGTCGAGTTAGCCCCGGTCTCCCCTACTAAGTTGGCTATTTTTTCTGAAGATCTGACTTCAGATTTGTAATCAGCGACCCAAGAAACCCCTACATATTTTTTATAGAGATTATTTAATACCTGTTTCGCTATATTGAATCAGCTATTTTGAATTTTGAAAATCTGACTTTAAATTCGTTGTCAGCAGCCAGCAAAACCTCCAGGTACGAAGTTACAAATTACCAAGAGACACGGTAGTGTCTCGCGCCAAGTACGCGCGGAGCAAGACAGCCGTGGCTCTATATAAGACGCGACGCGACGAGTTGCGAGTACCAGAGATTTTTAGATCTCGATAACCAGCGAACGGATCGAGTTCTAACTAGGCTAAATGGATAGCTGGGACCAAATTTATATAAGAAAAGTGTTTTTATTTCTCTGCTACGTGCCCTACGAGCGGAGATATTACGATGCAAATTCCGATTCTGAAAATTTTCATTTAAGAAACGTCCACGTTGGACATATAACATATATATATAAAAATCTTGTCCGTTTCACTACTTCGACTGCAGATGGCTCCGCATCACGCTCTGCAGATGGCTTGATTTTCGATTAAGGGGATCCTAAAGCGAAGGCCGAACTCCGACGATGTCGCTGTTTTACCGACAAAATTACCGACAACCCTACAAATTTTCGCACAGCTCCAGCTTTTTAGAATAGATACACCGCCAAGGTTAGAGTTGACAAGTCGCGAAAACATCAGCTTTATACACAAATTTGGTAGCTTTCATGCACAATGCAACAACAGAGCCGCGTCCGTTGGAGTGTCTACTTTAATTCTGCAAAAGGAATTATAATTCTATACAGCCAATAAAAAGTTGGAGCTCTGCGAAATCATGGAAATCTCGAGCGTATACAGACCGAAAATTTTCCGTAAGCTCCAGATTTTTATTGGCTGTATAGAATTATAATTCCTTTTGCAGAATTAAAGTAGACACTCCAACGGATGCGGGGTGTTGTTTGCATTGTGCATGAAAGCTACCAAATTTGTGTATAAAGTTGATGTTTTCACGACTTGTCAACTCTAACCTTGGCGGTGTATCCACCCTAAACGTAAATATAAATGTCATTATACTTTCTTTCTTCCTCTGCGTAAAATCGATCACACCCGTATCCGTTTGCGTTTATACTTTAATTCTGGAGAAGGATTTATCATTCCATGCAGTCAAAAAAAACCTGGAGCTTCCAGAAAATTTGTCAATTTGTCGGTAATTTTGACGGTAAAACAGCGACATCGTCGGAGCTTTAGGATCCCCTTAATCGCGTTTGCAAGAGAGATCGATCTGAGTTCATGAGTTGCGTGACAGTAAACATAACCGTAAAGCGGCCCATACACGTCGCGAGTCCGGCTCGGCTCAGTTTCTATTCGTTGTGGATGGGATGTCACGAGACGGGCTCGGCGTCCGACGAGCTAAATTTCGGGACTATTCGGGAGTGTGTGTGTGGTGAAAAACGTTTGAGTCCGGCTCGCGAATCATACTCGTACATACATGTTATGGGTCGCTTTATACGTCCGCGTCGTCAAGAAATATTCCGTCCGCGTCGTCGCGTCCGAACACTCCGAACGAACAACGAAGTGCAGTGCTGGAATGACAAAGTTTGTGCCTTGCGGATGGCTGGTTCCTGGGATACACCCTGTGCGAGGGTCGCGAGGTTATTGAATTAACATAGTGCTTCAAAGTATATGAGCTGACCCGTTAATGAATTTTGACTACTTTAACCCCCCATATCTCTAGAACCAATTCTCAGCTCAACCTAAAATTTTTTTGTGATTGATGTCTTATCATAAAGTATCATTTGGCACACAATTTAGTTCCAATATCGCGGGACCAAAAAGAGGCAAAAAAACAACTGATTTCGGTTTAACTCTTTTATTTTTGTAATAATTTATCGCTCTCTTGTTATCCGCATACGTTTAAGATAAAAAAATTAAATTGAATTTAATATAATATTAAAATAAATTAAAATTTTTTAAAGCTGCTAGCTTTACGTGCAAAACATACCATTTAAAATTGGTAATTAAAACAGCAAAATTACCATTAAATTAGCATAAAGAAATTACTGCGCTTAATTTCTCGTAACAATATTTCTGTATAATTTTATAAATCTTTTATTGTGCAGAAGAACAATTCGTTAAATGGCGCTAATTAATGAGTAAATAATCCTCAACACGTTTATTTCGTTCATTCGGGTGACAAGAATCTTTAAAAATACGCCAAGAATCGATAATTATAGCGCGCCATTAACGCATAAATTTTTATGGCGGCACGTGCTAACACTCGGTAAATTAACCTTTGGATCAGTGATTTTACGGAAAAGTTATGATCCTGCTATGTTCCAAAAGGGGAGAGGGGTTAACATTACGTTGGTCGCACTCCGTTATTCGTTGCACTCTGCCTTAATCTCTGAATGCATGCCAAATTTTTGTATAAAACATCATGATATATCGTATGTAAACGCTGTAACTTTGCCCTACAACTTCACATCGTGATTATTGCAACATTTTTTGCAAAATTTTTATTATTTTGACATGCAACCAGCATGAAGTATATACAATTCCTACATGCAAGACCAGCGTTAATTGCGTTAGTTATTAATTTGAGAAAAATATTTTGTTGCTATTTGATTGGATTTTATTCTGTTTTCTAACAAATCTGCGTACACGCAAATTTTAATTGCCAATGCATGTATGTACATTTTGATGTTATTCAAACACACACACGTGTCGATGTTCTTAATACTTACGTTTGTCATTTATATGTAAAGGATTAATTGTAAGTAGGTATCCAATGCGTACCGTGAGGGCGCGGAACGAGATGTTGAGTCCGTCGATCAAAAATTACAATGTAAATTTGCGTTATTAGCTCAGGGCTATTTTGATGATAAGGATACTCCCACGATATAGTTCAAAACATTATTATTGACCTTACTTAACAATTGCCTTAGGCAAAACAGCTATTTCATGTTTATTTTATAGTTCACGTTACGTTAAGATAACGTTAACGTAATCTTAATTTACTGCAGCGTTTGCATAGTTTAATAATATAATGTTGGTTTAAATAATCTTTTTTTGACTTAATTATTTTAACCAAATTAAATTTCTTAATCGACGAAGCTGGCAATCACTCCTGACGGTCACAATTGTCAGGACACTTAGACCAAGATTCCGGTCCTTCTATCAAAACGCTTAAATTTAAGCAACTTAAATTAAGATGGAAAAATTCCCTCTCCCTTCCCTAATTAAATCGATATTGATTTAATATTAAAATCACTGTAAAAACTTATTGCGACAAATATTACCCCAGCCAGGGTTCGAACCTGGAATCTCCCGCATTCCGTTCGGGTGTCTTAACCAATTCGACTACCGGGGCATGTGGTAATATTTATCGCAATAGTACATCTAAACAATCATAAGATGGAACACCGATATTTACGTCGACGGTGTATATTCAAACACGATGAGATACATTAACTTCGCCAGTGTATAAATAACCAAATTAAATTTCTTAATCGACGAAGCTGGCAATCACTCCTGACGGTCACAATTGTCAGGACACTTAGACCAAGATTCCGGTCCTTCTATCAAAACGCTTAAATTTAAGCAACTTAAATTAAGATGGAAAAATTCCCTCTCCCTTCCCTAATTAAATCGATATCAATTTAATATTAAAATCACTGTAAAAACTTAAAATATCGGTGTTCCATCTTATGATTGTTTAGATGTACTATTGCGATAAATATTACCACATGCCCCGGTAGTCGAATTAGTTAAGACACCCGAACGGAATGCGGGAGATTCCAGGTTCGAACCCTGGCTGGGGTAATATTTTTCGCAATAAGTTTTTACAGTGATTTTAATATTAAATCGATATCGATTTAATTAGGGAAGGGAGAGGGAATTTTTCCATCTTAATTTAAGTTGCTTAAATTTAAGTTTTGATAGAAGGACCAGAATCTTGGTCTAAGTGTCCTGACGATTGTGACCGTCAGGAGTGATTGCCAGCTTCGTCGATTAAGAAATTTAATTTGGTTATTTATACACTGGCGAAGTTAATGTATCTCATCGTGTTTAATTATTTTAATATTATTTTTATAAAATAATTTGATCATATTTTTATTTCAATTTTTGTATTATATTCTTGATTGTGTGATTCGGATAAGAACGCAAATTATCCCAATTACCTATCCGATTCGAATATTTTAAACTTTGATTTACCTCGTACAGACCTAATATGAATATACAGCTAGCATTGTAGGTATATGTATAGTTACTCGAGGCTTGCATCATTAACAGACAATTATAAGTAGTTTGCTTGGTAGATTCTCTATAAAGCGAACTCGTTCCCTCTATGACGTTTCAGAAGCATCTCGTATTCGCGAGCATCTTGCTCAGACAAATCATTCGAGCTACAAGTAGTACAGCCATACTGCGGCAACGACATAGTCAGCCATAGGAAAAATTATCCTGCGCAGAGCTCTTTAAAATTTTCACGTTGACATGCGAAACGGCCGAAGTATCTTTTGTACTCCTGAACTTTTACAAAGAACCGTGAAAGTGACTGAAACGCTATTATAAACTGGCGATGCATGTAATTTTGCAGTCAGCTTTTAAGAGTTCTCGCGATTCTTACCAAAGCTTGATATTCGGAAAGTTTTATCTTCCATTGTAATAAATTATAAGTTGATATAATCCTCGCGATTATCCTTGATTTTTTATGTACTGCGTGGAATATATGCACAAATAATCTTTGACACATTAAAGGTAAAATCCATTTGCCTTCCTTAAACCTCGTTCACTTTTTAGATAAAATTTCTTTTATAATGTATAATATTATCCCACCATATTACTTTTCCGAATAATATTTATTATCTTATACCTCCTTTCCAGTAGACAACCTTTCAAAACTGTTGTAAGCTAAAAACCACATTGTTTTCCGCGCGATTCCGCGCCGTTTGAGCCATGTCCTGTAATTCCGTTCTTCAGATAGGATCTACATCACTTTAACTACTCGGAATTGCCTCCGTAAGATAAGCTCGGCAAGTCATTGGCCGCGCCGCTGTTTTCTTCGCGCTGCGCGTTTCCGGCGTATCGATAACGATCGTTTCTGCGCGCGGTGCCATCAATTCTCGTGGAAAACTGGCTGCAACGTTTCGCCGGTAGATTACGCCCACATAAAGAGGTAGACAAATGAAGATGGAACAAAGCATGAAACTGCACGGAAATAATGCGTGAACGAAGCACTCGATTTACCTAAAGCGTATCGTCTAAATCCAGATGGATTCATGTGTAAATAAAAAACGTCGAATACAGAAAAGCGCCTCTTGGCCCATAAAATCGCAACGTTTGCGGTATATGTCATAATTTAAATTTCTGAAATACAATAGAACCTCACCACTTTAATATTTTGCACTAACACATTTGTAATTTTATAATAATGGGTCTGTTCGTTTTCGCTGCACTGCTGAACTAGTGCAATAAGTTAGAATGAAACAAATATATTTTCTTTCATTCTAACTTATTGCACTAGTTCAGCAGTGCAGCGAAAACGAACAGACCAAATATTATTTAAAAAAAAAAACGTTTTGACATACCTATATACTACCGCTTATAATTATTAATTTCGAACGACAGATATTTTATACTTTATTCCGATTTTAAAAGCTAAATAAATGCTCCATATTGTTGTTAGCACAGATAACACTTTATTAGAATAATTAATGCTGCTTTTAATGCGTATTAATCATAATGGAATGTATTCTTTTAAATTATTGAGGCAACGTTCATCGAACTACCTCCAATTATCCTTAAGTCGATTATATTACTACTATTTTGTTTATTAAAATTTATGCTTTTTACAAACAAAAAGAACATGTGAAAGAATTTACACAAAAGATATGGAATAAAATATTAGCAGAAACATTAATGAAATTAGCTCGATAAGTGCACAAAATTTGTAAAGCAGTAGATAATCAAAGCAAAGGGAGTACATATTGATGGACATTATTTTTTTAAATAAGAATTAATAAATAATTTTAAAATTAATTATTATAGCATTATTATCTAATCTATAAGCTTATCATGGAAACTAGTTCTCATCAATAAATATTATTTTTTCAATATGGATATAAAATCTTCTATTCTTCGAATTCTTGGAGTCATTTAAATAATCATAATGAGCGGTCGTGTATATATACGCATATTTAAACAGCAGCATTATATAAAAACACTATATCGTTAGCAATTTTGTGGACTGACTAAATTTTTCGGATATTCTGGGTCAGTATTGTATGGCACTCGCGCCGAAAATTTTTCGGAGATTTTACGGTGGATATACGACCGTTATTCGTTTTCCAAACGCGCAAATTCGATAGAATAAGTTGCGGTCAGGAACCGCACCGAATTAAAGGCGACGCTATGGCGGCAGCTGGTGAAAATAAAATTACGAGGGGCAAAAAGAAGCGCCGAAAGTAAACTGCGTTCGAACGAACGCACGGTAGGGAACCAAATGCACTTGGAATTTAACGTGGCTGCGACCGAGGCTGATTTATCGTTCAAGTCGACGATAAATTTACGCGCAACGATCAATATCATTTTCACATCTAATACTATCATCTTTAATGGATCGCAATTTCTGAAAAATTATCCATATATCCTTTTATCGTATCTTGAAATGTGTTTATAAATGCAACGGTATCGGCGAAAAGTCGATCAGGTCGATCTATCATGAAATTGCGCGCAAGGTACAATATATTTCAAGTGACTTCGCTGTGCTCCCCTTTGATATCGCCAATATGGTACAAACGGCTGCAGCACTGCAGCGTTAAAGTGCTTGCAATTACATCAAGTTGCGTAAGATTATCGCAGCATCGACGGGTTGTTTCAACATTACGAAAATGTAATATCAAATCTCTTACTTAACTCACAACAGTAACATATTTTTTAGAATTAATGGCTGTGTATATAAATTTGCTTAACATGTATCTACAAAATGCCAGAAAAAATTGTATTATATAATAATTATAAATTAGATACGCATGTTATAGATATGCGAATACTTCGTGAATTCTAAAAAAAGTAACGTTATAATCTGAACAATAGGACACTGTTACCATTTTATTTTGTAGAAATTAAATAAATTCAGCTTTAAATAAGAAAGAATATTATAATTTATTAAGTAATTACAAAACAATTTTTTTGTAATTTGATTTTATGATTTCTTACTGAATTTTCCATTTTTGTGAAGCAATCATTCTAGAATCATTTCAGCATCTTGTTCGAGAATAGGTATTGGCTGCAAATCCCACTCACTACTTCTCAGTTCTTTTGTGGCTTTTAGCCGATATTGTGGGTTTAATTGGTGTAGAGAAAGTCGCTCCTCTGTTTTCTACATACTTCATCTTGGAAAATTTTGTATGGAAGCCGTTAATAACTTTAAGCTTTTCTGAAAATATCAAAGTTGCTCAATAATTTCAACAAAAATTTTCTCGATAAATAATTTTCGATAAAATATGTATGTAATCGACAACTCAAAGGAACGACGTAATAGCAGGTAAAAGGAGCAATAAATTGATTTCCGTTATCTCGTTGACTAACAACGATGTATGCAAAGAGGAGTCAAAGTAAACCGTTGCAAGGAGAAAGAAGAACGAAGATTATTATGCACTAAGGAGCGTTCGTATAAAACCGGTTATCAAGAAAGAAAAACAAGATCAGAGGAAATAGAAAAATAGAAATAAATAAACATGTCGAGCGGTACTTTATTTTAGAGTATTTATTTCTTACTGCGGTATGAGTAGTCATAACGATGAAATATTGCTCTGTCGAGTTATCTTAATTTGTTAACTACATTGTATATAGTATATTAAAAGACAAAGATATTAAAATGTATGAATAAGAAGTTTGCTTATCGTATACCGAACCAGTTATTGTAAGCAGGAAACACATTTATTCCTAATTCTTTGAAGATTTGCCAAAATAGAATACCGTAAAAGAAAAATCTACGTTTGCAAAAGGACTCTCTAGGTCCTAGGATATCACATTTTGAGGATATAATCATTACACTTTTTAATGAAACGGAAAGAATATATGTAGTGAAAAATGACGGGTAGTACACAGTAATATGGTAAATCTCAAAAATTTACGATTGGATGCAATTGCACGGTTTTTTAAGAGACGCAAGCAATGCGCAAATAGACGAGTAAACTTATTTCCGAAATGGCCTTACCGATTCCGATATCTTGAAAGTGCTGCTGTTCAAAGGGCTGCTCTAGACATACCCTGCCGATTGAAGATGCAAAGTGCAGGAGAGCCTTTCCTTACGCTTCAATGACCTGGATAACGTCACGACGTTTCTAACGAAGAAGCACAGAATGTCATTCTCAAAGCTAAACGGTACGTCGAGAGGTTATCTTTGAAAAGGGCCACCCAGAGACCCCGATTTTTCTCCTGATCGATCGAGTCTCCAAATCGTCTGATTTAAGATGCGACGTTTTATGCACAAGTGTCATCGTTAGAAATCGATTTTAATTGCAGAAATTGCTGAAAAAATTGATTTCCTTTTAATAGACAATTTGGTCCATTATTCGTCACAATTGAGATATTGTTGATCTTTAAACAAGCCACGAATTAAAGTTCTAAAATGGCAATATTTATTTTGTCAATCGCGTTGTGAAATTTTTTTTTTTTAGCTTGGTCCTATCGTCGCGTCTCTAACTTGGTCCAGTTTTTTTTACACAAAACTTCTGATTCCCCCTTTGTTGCAAATTGTGATGAAAATAAAGGTTCTGTATATTATTTTTGTTGCAACTTGCAACAATAAACGCGGTAGACGAGGCGTGACCTTTAGTCACGTGCTTGGAGAGAATTAAGCGCATGAAACTTCCGAGAAGTTTCAATTCGACTGGCAGCAGTAATGCAGTACCCTGAAGCAGTGCACTTGCGGTAAGACGATCCGCGATCCCTGTAAGCGCTGTTCATGGCGTGCACCGTGTGCAGTAATCGGACTGCGCACCGTCCAGAGAAAGTGCACGAGCCCCTATTATTTGCACGACGAATTTTACGACGTTCCTGCGATCGACTCGAGCAACTTGCTAACCATAGTAAATAACATATAAAGACAAATATTACTGTCAGTACAAGGGGACTACATGGAAATGTTTATATCGTGACGTAAAAGTGACAAGCGTGAAGTTTACGAATATATGCATTTATGTCGCAATTTATGTAGATTAATTATGGTTATTTATATCTTTAAATACATTTTCATAACTTGCTCGTGGCTGGGAGTTTATTAATGTTATACAATGCGTCATTGTCGCATAATCTCTAGTATAATAAAAAAAAAGCTGCATTCTCCTGCTTATTATGCAGACTGTTATTTTTTGTTGCATTAATGTGACACATTTAATTTATGCCGCATCGCATTTGTCCCGTCGAGCGATTAAAAACTTTGCACAAAGGTTTTTGTACGGAGCGGCGAGGGGCAGCTTCGCGGGAAAATCTTTGATCCCCGAGTAAAAACAAGTTTACTAGTTTAAGCTCGCTTGTTTATCTCGACTCCAAAGCCCCGGCAGGTACTGCATATAGCGAGATAAACGCGGACAGTATACAGGGTGTTACTAAAAGACCGCCCACTAACTACATAGCGGTATTCCTTGTCAAAAACGGAGTCGAAAAGTCCTGAACCACTTTTTTCTATAATGCTTGACAAAGCCGTAATCATTGAGTAAAGTTAGTCCAACCAGCGTCGTTCTTTAGCCGGGCGAACGTCGGTGAGCCGCGCGCCTGATAGTGTGCGTGAGCGCTCCGCCGCGCATCGCGCGGCGGCACGACGGCACGGCCGCGGTCGGCCGCGGCGGTCGCGTTTTGCTTTCGCGCGCGTCGCGTGCAATATTCTTACGCATTGTAATAAAAGAAATAATTTTTCCTGCACTAAAAATCACTTTTTACTCTTGTCAGAAGTACCTCCTTGCAGAAAATTTTGATAACGGATAAAAATTTCGCCAAGACATAACTATTATTAAGATATCAAAATTTAAACAAATACAAAAAATTATACTGTGTATTTTAAAATACAAAAATTTACAATACAAATTTTACAATATAAAATTTTACAATAAAAAATTATTTTCTAATCCGTTTCGTTAAATATCTTTGCGTTAACTTAATTTAAATTATAACACAAAGCACTTATTGAATCTTTCTACGAGGTTTGCCCATAAGTAGTTACTCAGAAGTAATAAATTTTTTAAGGGAAATTTACTGTAACAATTAGATATGTAAATAATCTCGTACTTAAAAGAAAATACATTAAAAATATTATTAAAAGATAAAGTATTCAAAAATAAAAAATATTTCTTCTTTTATAAAAAAAAGATTTATCCTAAGTTATAAATAACGCTATCCAGATGTACAATCTTTTTGAAACTTAAGGCAAATAAGAGCAAACCGCCGAGCGATCAATATTAATTTTTATAGCGAATAATAAATAATAACACGTTTAATAACTTAAAACAAAATTCAATACAAACGTTTCTATCTTAGTTTAGACGCATAAATAAAAGTGAAATGTTATCGTATTCATAAAACATTGGTCAGCGGTAAAGTTATTGGAAAAAGTTGAACATAAGGTAAATTACGTGATAACTGCTGCGTTTTAAATAAAGTGAAATTGAAAAGTTAGCTGCAATTCGTATAAGTTTTTCATAATAGTGTAAAATTTACTTATCAGACAGTGTAATATCTATCTCGTGATAATCTACCGTGTCTGGTTTCAGTGATGAACAATGCTTATGAGTTAAGATCAGTGCACGGATTGAAGGCTTAAGCTGATGCGCAAGGTGAAATGAGTACATACAAATGTCATGAAGTATCATATAACAAAATAACATTAGTAAATAAAAAATATAAAGTAACTAAATAAGCTAGTAAATAAAAAATCTTTCTAATGATTATTCTCCTATTGTCGAAAAACTTCCACACAATTGACATCTTTAGTCTGTTTTATTCATTAACTTATTTTTATTTATTTACGAGTGTTACTTTGTTATATGATGCTTCATGATATTTCTCTGTACTTATTTCAGCTTACGCTTAAGTCTAGGCCTTCAGTCCGTACACTGATATTAACTCATAAGCATTGTTTCGTTACTGAAACTAGACGGTAGATCATCATGACACTGATATTACACTGTCTGGTAAGTAAATTTAACATAAAAGAACTTATACGAATTGCAGCTAACATTTTATTTTATTTAAAAGACCGCATTTACTTTATGTTTAATCTTTTCTAACATCTTTACCGCTGACCTACGTATTACGAATATGATAACATTTCATATTTATCTATGCGTTGTTAACGTTTCGATTTAAGATTATTGTGAAATATTACTATAAAAAGGATCTAAACTAAGGCCAAAGCGTTTGTATTGTATTTTGTTTAAGTTATTAAACGTGTTATTATTTATTATTCGCTATAAAAATTAATATTGTTCGCTCGGCGGTTTGCTCTTATTTGCCTTAAGTTTCAAAAAGATTGTACATCTGGATAGCGTTATTTATAACTTAGGATAAATCTTTTTTTTTTATAAAAAAAGAAATTTTTTTTATTTTTGAATACTTTATCTTTTAATAATATTTTTAATGTATTTTTTTTTTAAGTACGAGATTATTTAAATATCTAATTGTTACAGTAAATTTCCCTTAAAAAATTTATTACTTCTGAGTAACTATGGGCAAACCTCGTAGAAAGATTCAATAAGTGCTTTGTGTTATAATTTAAATTAAGTTAACGCAAAGATATTTAACGAAACGGATTCGAAAATAATTTTTGTATTGTAAAATTTTATATTGTAAAATTTTGTATTGTAAATTTTTGTATTGTAAAATACACAGTATAATTTTTTGTATTTGTTTAAATTTTGATATCTTAATAATAGTTATGTCTTGGCGAAAGTTTTATTTGTTATTAAAATTTTCTGCAAGGAGGTACTTCTGACAAGAGTAAAAAGTGATTTTTAGTGCAGGAAAAAATTATTTCTATTATTACAATGCGTAAGAATATTGCACGCGACGCGCGCGAAAGCAAAACGCGACCGCCGTGGCCGACCGCGCCCGTGCCGTCGTGCCGCCGCGCGATGCGCGGCGGAGCGCTCACGCACACTATCAAGCGCGCGGCTCACCGACGTTCGCCCGACTAAAGAACGACGCTGGTTGGACTAACTTTACTCAATGATTACGGCTTTGTTAAGCATTATAGAAAAAAGTGGTTCAGGACTTTTCGACTCAGTTTTTGACGAGGAATACCGCTATGTAGTTAGTGGGCGGTCTTTTAGTAACACCCATACGTTATAGCGGAATACAGACGTTTTGCGACTAATGCAAACTATGATTGTGTAGTGTTTTTCCGTACTATATCATTTCTTTTGTTAATATTTTTGTCTTAAGCGTCGTCTACAATAGTCGCAGTCGCGGTCGCGGTCGCAGTCGCGGTCGTCTAGACGGTCGCAGTCGTCTAGACGGAAGCGTAGTCGCACAAATTGAATTGGACAGAGAAAACCTTAACCTAAATCTAAACTGAAGGATCTCGCAAACGTGCCAAAATCTGTCATGTGCGTTTGATGTGTGAAAATGTAATCTTGTGTAATTTGAAACCCACCCTTCTTTTTAAAAGTGTCTGCTTCCTGATTGGCCAATCGTTACTCTTCTTGCGACTTCGTAGACTGTACTTTCTATTGCGACTACGCTTCCGTCTAGTCGACTGCGACCATCTAGGCTGCATTCGCGGAGCACGCTTTCAGCGCTATTGTATCATTCTATCTTTATTATTCATTATACGTAAAACAAGGATAGAATGATGTAAAAGCGCTAAAAGCGCGCTCCCCGAACGCAGCCCTAGACGACCGCGACTGCGACCGCGACCGCGACCGCGACTGTACGACTTCTTATTGTAGACGACGCTTAACAATTGCACATTTCTCTTTTCTTTTTTATCATTTGGTACGTGAGTTATATATTAATGTACGCGAACGTCGTACATAACATTCTTTGATTCTTCATTACACGTCGCGAAAAATTTTGAGGTCTAATTAGTAATTACTTTCTTCTAATATAAAATAAAGTGCAAAATACTTTATAGTCTGTCATGTAAATTAATGATTACAATTATATTATCACATGAACTATAAATGTATAATGAATAACGTCACAAAAGTACAATAAATAACAAAATCATCATTATATTAACATGTAATTGTAATGCATTATGCTAATGACGACAAAATCATAATGAATAATTTAATCATGGATAGATCCTTCATTATGTATACGATGTATTATGTGTATTGCTGCAACTTAATTTCGATTCGTGCAGTTAGTCTCATTGATCAGAACAGCGATTAGAATTAATCTGATACAGGTGAACATCCGAGATATACCTACCTATGCACCATCTACTTTGTCTCGTACTTATTTATTCACCGGCTCGCGCACTTTACGTCACGGATTCACGGTATCGCATAAATTTCGCGATACGCGGCACGCGGCGCAGCGCCTCGCAGGGTGACGCAGAGCGGTCAGACAAACGCCCATACGGTATGACTGCGAAAGCGCATGTGATTCTTTTTTTTTTTTTAATTTATCGTAAATCCCGATCCCACGAATCTCTCCCCACGGATACGTTGTATGGAAACGAGCTTACAGGGGATTTAAGCGCGCACGTTTTATCTCGTTCGAGTCGCCCCGTCGCGACCGTTTGAAACGCTCTTCTCGAAACAAACGCGCAGGAATGGCATCTTGTCGTCATCGTTGTCGCCGATGTCGCGACGCGTATCCTGCAACGGGCGGAGAATTTCTGACAGGAGGATGAGAACTCTCTCTCTTTCTCTCTCTCTCTCTCTCTCCGTGGTTCCGGTTAAGCCACAGAGGGTGAATGGACTGGATCGGAGCGGAAAGAGCGACGGATGAAGAGAGGACTAGCCGACCGTGTGACTACGTACAAAGGACTGGCAGGATCGTGCATAATTTTGTTTCTGCCTAAACAGCCGACAAAAGCGAATATCCTTGTCAAAGATGTCAAACTTTGTTACTAGATTAATCGTGACAGTGTCCGCAGTTTATCTCTCCCTCTCTCTCTCATCTCTCTTCCTCTCTTTCTCTCTCGGTTTCCATGTGTCTTCCTCTCATGCCTCAAGGGAGTGCTTGCTCATACGTCACCCAACTGCTACACTAAATTTCGTAACGTAATTTAATTAGATGAAACGATGTGTGCGCTGCGAGATAATTTATCGTCGTTTGCATCTCTTTCCTGCAATAGCGGTGTAACTTTTGAGAAAGTGTCCTCCAATTTATCCTCGCGATCCCTGCTATTTATCTTTATATTAAACAACTATCTCGCTGTGTGCGAGCCTTGCTATTTGACACAGAATTATGTTTATTTTGGTTGAAATGGGAGGGAAAAGAAAATGCGCGACAAGTAGCCGCTCAAAGAGGACCGTTTCGAGTTCCTTCGCAGTTTGGGTCACAGCTTATATTATCTAAACAGTTAAGCAAAAGTGTTTGATGTTGTCGAAGATGCCACCCAGTAGATCGCGGTTAAGCCGCAGTACATCGGTGGTTCAGAGAGAGAAAGAAAGAGAGAGAGTGTCCTGAAGATATATCTCTATTTGCAGAACGTTCACGAGTAACAGCTGCTAATTGTATCTCAAATATAATACTCCAACAGGCAAAGAGGCGTGTTATTAGTACGGAAATCCTGTAATAAAGGTGAATAAATATAAGAGAGACCATTAATCCTGTTAACTATATGCCGTGCGTACTCCAAATGCTTTTTTAACAGTATGTTTTTTTTCATCTCTTGTTTAGACTGATTTTGTGTATTTTGTAATATAGAGGTGTAGTACCGTGTTCTAAATACTTACGTACTCTTAACTCTAAATATACTAGAGTTAATTATTATAAATAATTATTTATAGCACATTTATTTACTATATTAAACCTGATTGTTTTCTTTTTGCTTGTACCGCGTGATCCCGATTCTTTGAAGCTTCAGGGCATGCACCCTGCCTGTACGGTCAGTGAACAGTTACCGAGTGTAATCTTGTTACAAAGGGCTGTCCTACATCGTGTGTAATTTAATTCATGGTTTACACGGTGCGAAAGCAAGGGCTAAGGCGTGACGCTACAGAGGAATATTAATATATAAGAATACACATATTACGTTACGTGCCTCAGCAATGGCATCAATAGGAAAATTCAATCGAATAATATAGCGAACATATATATATATAATGATAATCTGGATAGAAATAAAAGAGATTTATTCTTTATCCGCTAGCGAATATTTAATCGAAGCAAAAAAAAATGATATCGGATTGTAACTTTTCGGCTGAAATAATTTATTTCTGTAATAATAACAATTAATCCTGGTTTATATTTATATATAAATGAATTAAATGTGGTGCATTGTTATTCGTTATAAGGTAACTTCGTTTCGCACCTCGTACACACCATTATCGCGAAGGTATTATTCTTTGCAAAGAATATTTTTCTCCGCTGCGCTAACAAGAAATTCGCATTCACAGCCTCAATTAACTTGTCACTCAGCGCTCTGACGGTAAAAAAAAAAGCATTTATTAAGCCTGGCATAATAAAATATGAAATTAAACGTATAGATGAAGTTAAAACTTTTTTTATTAAAATTTATAATATTGGATTAAAAATATGCGAAGCATATTACCTAAACAGTAAAAAATTTCAATAAATTTATGAAGAAGATTCTGTGAAAGGAATTATAAAAATCATGAATAAAAAATTAATGCAGAAATAGTCGGACACTCCTTCTCGGTCCCGTTTAAATGGCCGCATTAAACTTGGAATTTCTTTATAAACTTGGGTCCCTGAACGTTTTACCTGACTGTTAATAATTTATACATGCCAGAATACTGGAGCACGCCGTAAGCGCTGGTAATCCGTGTATGAAGATCGCGTAGTGTAGCTATCGCGAGAGAGCTGCGATGAAATCTCGCAATCATCTACTCCTCCGGCAAGCGAAGCGCAACTCAATCGCAAGCACTGTCGCCTGCTCGCGTGTAATTTAGTTCGCGACATGCTTCACGAGTGAGAGAGAGAGAGAGAGAGAGAGAGAGAGAGAGAGAGAGAGAGAGAGAGAGATCGCAGCAACATGGACTCATGGCGTTACCAAAGCGGGAAGCGGAGCACACAGCCAGAGTCAGTTAAGGTGAATGTCGTTGTCGAAGACCTATAGTCAAAAGATACACAACGTACGACGAGACCGGCGGCTGCCTCTAGTGAGTCCCAGTGTGCACGGTCACGATTCCACGTTGCTGTGGATATGTACCGGGTGGATATTGATCCGGCCGAAGTACGGACCGGGTTTTGTGTCTCGTTCCCCTCGTGCGATCGTGTACATGTCCATACGTGATTCGTACACCGACGAGATTCCCGGTTTCCTCTTTATCAGAAGCTCCTGCCAAGCTACCAGCCAGCTATTCAGCCAGCCTCTGCCTGCCTGTCTGCCTGCTTGCCTGATGCCTGCTTGCCTACCTGTTTGGACCTCCGACTACCGTTTTCGGTCAGTTCGAAGTTTCCGATCAGAAAGCGTCCAGTTGCTTCTACACGAGCCATCATCATATCCAATTTGATTCTCGCAATCACAAGAGAACGTAGAAATTTTTTCGAATAGATCGTAAAATTTCTGGATTCATTTTCTGCCACTATCAATCTTCTTAAATAAAATCGCATGATTATTTTTTGCGTATTTTTTATTGAGACAAATTTGAGGTACAAATAATTTCTTTTTAAAAATTTTGATTATAATTGTTGAATTTGTGAGAAATATTTAGGTAAAACGTAATTTTAAAAATTATACGATATTTTATTGCATAATTAAACAAAATAAAACTATTTTGAGCACAAATGTTACAGAAATTGATCTGTCTATTCAAGAATCTCGTCTAGATCGCTGAAACACTATCAGCGTCTCTTTATGTGACTCAATTTTACATAAAAGAATTAAGATTACATACTTAAGGGGATCCTGAAGCCGAATGTTTTCTCGACAAAATTACCATTTTCTATCATTTTCTATGTTACCGATCTATATCTGTCTTTGTATAGACAATGATTTAGACAAGGATAGTACCTACATCTGCATATATAAAATTTGTGCGGATAAATCTTTTTTTCTACGCTTTGAATCTTAGTTCTACTTGCATGATATTGTTCTTACATGTTGTCCCTAGGGCGCTCTGAGACCCTTTTGCATGAATTAACTGTACAATTTTTGTAATCATCGATTATTGTCGTTAGGTGACAGCTGTACGTGCCAAAAAAAAGTGAGATTTTTAACTTTTTTTCGATTATGATAAATACTCGTCCAGAGCGCCCTTCATTTTTATGCGTACTTTAATAGTGTAAAAGAGTTTTTCGATTCTGTAAAGCCAATTCAAAGATTTATCCGCCCCAAAAAAAAGGGTAAAACAGAGTTCTACAGACGACTTTAGGATCCCCTTAATGATTCCTTGCAACTGCACTAACCACGACGTAATTCTTTCTTTGCTTTCCAATATTTGCTAATCTGTCATTCAAGACTTATTTATGCTTTATTTGGCCAATAAATTTCATTATTATGTAAAGCATTTTATTTTAGCCGTCAGTTCATATGGTAATAGAAAAATATTTTCGTAAAAAAATCTGTGACATATAACTAATATCGCGTCACTAAGAAAACTTGATAAACTATTAAAGATACACATAATTTTCCTGAAATCGCATTTTATTCACAAAATTTACAAAGGACCCCGCCATAATCATAGGGAAATTGGGTTTCGGTGAAATTGGCCGAAACTTTGGAAATAAATAGTTTATGTGATGCTGATTGAAAGTCACAATGGGCAAGATTCACAATAATCAACCGTTTAGGAGCTATCAGCGTTCAAAAGTCAAAATAAGGTGTCATTTTAATACTATTGTGGAACAGTGGATTACAATGTATTATTCTACATAATCAGACAACTTATTCCTTTTATTAATACAAAAATATGTATTTAGGTAAAAAAATGTGTATATACACTATATGAATTATGTATATGCACACGCATATACATATGCGCGTGTGTGTATGCGCG